>MU280944.1:0-54333 GCA_022385605.1 Xylariaceae sp. FL0594
AACTTTGTTGTTCTGGTTCCCTTTTGCCATGCGATGGCCTAGTGGGGAGCGGTGTAGCTTTGGAACTTGCAGCAAAAGTCTTCGCCGTTACAGCTTATATACTAAAGCAATGTTACAATGTATTAATAATAGAGAAAGTAGCATTTTTAGCTCTTTAAAAAAACTGCTTTAAACAGTAAAGTAGTATAGTTTTTTACTATAAAAGGTTATTACAATATAACTAGAATAAAACAATGTTTATTTTAAAATAGCTTAACAATGTAGCAAACACAATAATGTTTATACTATAGAAAAAAGCTTACTATATAAAAATTAAAAGGAATATCTATTGTCTTTATATATACAAGATGCTAATTTTGCTATATAGAAAATGTAATATAAAATCATTTAAAAGCTGCAAGATGTACATGTTTAGCTACAAAGGTGTTATTGTACAGTATTTTAAAGGCTACAAACCTTTCTACTACAACTTTAAATGCTTAACACATCTATACAATCTTAGGATCTAAAGCGTAGAAAATCCTCTATGCAATTTCTTTTAGTGCTTTACTACTAGTCTTTACGTAGTTTTTTTTTACACTGTTAGCTAAAAATAAAACATAGACTGGAAAAGTAGGGAAAGAAACATATATAATACATTTTGCACTCCCTAAATAAATTAATAGTAAAAATACTAACGGTTTAGCCAAATCTTTCTAGCGTTTTGCTTTCTACCTAAGCTTTTGTATTTAAAATCTAGAAATACAATTAAATCCCCTAAATTCGATCACTTTCGAAATTGCAATTATAATGTTCTTTTTACGCCTATACAACCTTTACTTTCTTTCGAACTATATTAAGGTTTTAAATAAAGCAAATAGTTTTAAAAGTTGTATATTTGCTAGTTTTAAAAGGATCTTCAAATATTTTATTGCCCTGCTAACAGCTTTTAAATGCAGTTTAAATTATAAAGTTAAAGCTGTTAATATATACTAGCAATGTTGTTCTATAGACAAGCTTAAGCTATATAAGTAAAACTTTATTGTAGTGCTAAAGGAAGCTCTGTTTTAATTTGTTAATAAAGGCTGTTTAAAGTTTGCTAATTTCCAGTTATATACTTTAAATCTTTTTTTCCAAAGTATTAGCTATGTTGTTATATAAAAAGAACACTTTAAAGATAGACTACTTTGTCCTTTAGTTTAAATACTTTATAGCAAAGTTTTACAGCTCTATATATTTTAACTTTATACCTAAGTAGCTTAAGCTAAAATCTATTTTCTATTAACGCAATATAAAATTAAAACTATTTCAGCTTTAAAACAATATACTTTTTGCAAAAGGCAGTGTAGTTAGTGTCCTAACATTTAAACTAAAAGTAATTAATTAATTACCGACTTAGTAGTTAACTAATTAAAAGTTATATACTTTTGCACTTACTAGGTACTGCTATATACTATACCTATTTGCTATTTTTAGCCTTGCTAGCTAAATCTTTATATTTCTTTATAAACTTGTGAAATAATTAGTTAAATAGCTGCTAATTAAAGCAGTGTTCTATAAAATCCTGCCTATATAAAAGTAGATAAGGTAAAACTAATTATTTACCTTTTACTACTAGTAGTATACTATAGGTTAAATATTTTATAAGTAAGTTAAAAAACCTTTAAAAAACCTTTAAAATACCTTTATAAATACCTTCTTCTTACAATTTACAATACAAAATACTGTATATAAACCGTATATATCTATTAAAATCTTAATATACTGATCTAATGTTTATATACTCCTATGTTCTATATTCGGTATTCAGTTATACGTACTGCTATACTGCTATATTTTATACTAGGTAGCTTTAAAACCTTGTTTTCTACTAGAAACTGATTCCTGTCCTTTGATACAGTAGAACTCGAGAGGCAGTTTTAATTTCTATTGAACTGATTAAAGGTTCTAGTTCTTCTTTACCAAGTTCCTCATACCGCTGGACCAGTAGTTGGGTCGGTGACGACCAGCGAATCCTCAGGGTTGTACGGTTTTTGTTTCTTTTTCCCCCTTTCCTTCTTTCCCTTCCTCCTTCGTATCCTTCTTCTCTTTTTCCTTGTGTTCCTTCTGTTTTTCAATCTAGTATCCAGGTATTGGAGTTGCCGCCATATAAAAAGTAAGCTCTACATTTTTTGTTGATCGCACACATTTTACACAGCAAACCCTCGATTGTACAGAGTACCGCTAGGTTCCCCCTTGAATTCATCTACCGCCTGGGTTTCCAATGGCATCGAGTTATCCCAAGGTGGACGTTCTCACCTTTGAGAATCCCTGATAGGAGCGTTCAAGTTCGGACCTCGGAGTTTTACTTCAAGCAAGATTTGGACCCTGTACAAACCTCCTAACCCCCTTGTATGGATTGGTAGCTTGGTTTAACCCAGGACCTGCAACCTGGCTCCGCCCCCGGAGTCGCTGTCGTCGCCATCGCTTTCGTCACAGATGGCCGACAATATGTTGATATCGTTGTTTGCGGCCCAGGTAAAGCCGGTCAAGGAATCCGGATGCCACAGCGCAGGCGGCTCCGCCTTGCGCAGGATCTGATCCAAGGCGTCGTCCCGTATGCGCTGGACCATCTTATTCAACATGTCTCTCTGGTGCACGTAGCCGTCACCGCTAGGGTTAACATGATTGTTGCTGCTTGGCGGTGCTAGGTTCCGCAACCCCCAGTTCAGATAGATTCTCTTCGAAGTCTGGGGGATCACGCACTTGGCTGGATGCGCCTCGAAGTACAGATGGCAACAGTAGCACGCGGGCTTGCTGCACCCCACGTACCTGTCATCCTCGAAGAAGTGTCTCCTCTTTCCGGACTTGGCTACCCAGAAGTGCTCGAGCACCTGCACCTCCGCGTGAATCGTCGGTTTGAAGTTGCTGTTGCCGTACTGCTGTCTGAACCTGTCCACGATGGCGTACTTGTGGTTCATGACGCTAGCAGCGTCACGGTATTGCGGCTTCGCTATCTCCCCTTTCGGAAGCATCCGATTCATGATCCCGTGCATGCTGACGTCCGCATCGACGGCCGGACGGACGACGACGTCCTGCCCGCCTATTGACTGGACCGTGAACTCGTCCAACACGTTCCGCAGATGGTCGTTCTCTATGACATCCTGGACGATCTTCTGCGGCGCACGTATATGATGCGCCAGCCTTCCTAAGCGATGTGTGACGGCGGCGATTGCCTTGCATGTAACGGAATCTGCTGCAACGTCTTCGCGCAGTCTCGGTACGTCGTTGAAACGCCTCATCTCAGCACTATCTCTCTGTGCGTATGCGTGGACGCATAAGTCGAATCCCTCCTTCTCGACAAAACCGGACAGCCAATCCACAAGCTTGAGGTCTGTGTACGGAGTTTTAGTCTCGTCAGATTTCTCTCACATGTTCATACAAGCGGAATGCAGTCCGTGCTGACCTTCTATGCTTCTCAAATAACCCATGCACTTGGTTATCTCCTTTCTCAACAAGGCTTCCTCCTTCTTGACCCTCGCCTGTGCAAAACTGAAGCATTCACGCACCAGCTGTCCTGTAAGATCTCCCCGCTGCTGCGGGCAAGAGTCCGCAATCGCCCGCGCCGATTCGAGAACCAGTCTCAGGAACGGGACTGTCTTGCCGCACTGGTTGGGGCAGTTAGACGCAACCCAGAAGACGGCAAGCTGTGGAGTGTCTTCGATGGCTACGGCCGAGGTGGTGTTGCCGCCCTTTTGGTGATCGCATATATAGGCCAGATTGTCGAGGAACCGGTGTAGGGGCGTCGACACCGGAGCGTCGCTATGCCGGCCCCTTGTCGAGCCCAAGATGCTCAGCAATACGAGCGGCTCGTAGAAGCGTCGCCATAGCTTTGAGTACTTGCCGTTGTAACTGACGTTTGAACGAGGAGAGCTCCGGGCTCTGGCGTGTGGCATTGCTGATAACACTCCTTTTCACCAGAGGATGAGCTTCTAATCCGACTTCTAGGACGAAGAATGTGCATTAGACTGGTTGGTTGGTTAACAGAATCCTCGCTGCTATATATCATTTATAAAGCGAAGGCGAAGCCAAATTGCTTCCAGATAGATCGGGTGCATATAACCCTGTGTTTGAGATAGGGCACAGAGGGCCTACTAAAGGCAAAAAGCAACGTGTGGCGGCTTCAGTCCGTCCTATCCTCAATTTACAGGTCATAACTTGTATGAAGTTCTGTCCGTTTGCAAAACTGCGTTGTAACGTGGGTTATAGAGGATACACCAATCACGAGCCACGAACTCGATATATTGACGCTGGCGCTGCCGTGTATGTTGCACGCTGCTCAGGGCAGCACATATCGCGACGAGTCACTGGCACGCCATGTGTGACCTGTCATTTAAAACAGCGCCTGTGCCGGAAGTGAGGCTATCGAGAGGACTCGGAAGGCGGTTTGTGGCCTTAGTAACAAACCTACTGGCCGTTCCAGACCTCCTTTGGTATCAGCAAACACGGGTAGCTGCTTACGAACAAATGGTTGTTGCAACCTGACATGGGTGAGCGAGTCCATCGTAACCTCCCACAAGCGAGGGGAGAGTCTACCAATTGGCTAAAAGCTCTGTGCTGGTTGTAACAAACGCCTTTGAATTCATCGCTAATCATGTTACTCTTCAACATGCGCCAAACTCCGTTTGCCCGGCACGGGTCCTCTTCAAATGTGTTATCCAGCCCTACCCGCCCAATCATCGCAAATTCATAACCCGCAAGAACAACCCAGACGAAAGACATGCCACGGAGGTCCGTTGCAGACATATGGAAAGGAGAAAAATTGAAAAAAAAACAAGAACTTTTTGGGGTGTATCGTATAAGTTAGTCACCCTCGAGCCGAGCAACGGGGGCAGTATCATCCACCTGGATACCGCCTCGCTTCTTCTCGTCCGCGTCCCAGAACGGCAGACGCCAGCCGCCCTCGCTCTGGGGCACGGACAGCCAGAGCCGCATGAGGTGGCGCCTGGGCAGGCCGCTGGAGGGCGGGTGGTCGGTGTAGGCGGTGCGGGCGTGCAGGGTGTGCGAGTTGGCGACGAACTGGATGTCGCCGACGTCGAGGATCATGTGGAGCTTGACCCTCTCGCAGACGGCCTCGAGCACCTCGGCGGCCTCCTCCTGCTCGCGCGACAGCGCGGGGATGAGGCCCGCGTCCGAGAACCGCTGCAGGCTCTTGACGTAATAGGGGTCCCACTTGCAGTACACGCGCTGCTCCCGGCCCGGGTTCGCCGGGTCGGCCGTCTCGAGGTAGAAGACGGCGGCGCGGATCCACGGATCCTCGCCCACCGACACTTCGCCCTTCCGGTCAAAGTACCATATCGGCTTCGTCAGGAGCTCGGCGATGTCCGGCCGCTCCTCTTGCAGGATGTTCCAGACGTGGTGGATCGACGCCACGTCGGATTCTCCGCCGGACAACGCCCGCGCAATGCACAGGAGGCCGACGATGTCGCACTCGTCGGCGTGGAATGCCTATTTCTTATGTCAGCTTTCTTTTGCTCATTATTTTCCCGCTTGATCACTTGAAACACTTGGGCACATTTTTATCTCATAACATCGAGGTATGGCTGTAGTAGTGTGAGTGGGCTTACCTGTCTAGCAGTGGTCTTGTAGATGCGTACTGAATCTATCTTGGTACTATCCGCATAGAGATCTTGGACATGGCCAAGTATGTGACCGTTTCTCTATCATTGATGGTTAGCCTCTTTCCCATCAAAGAAAAAACAAGGATGATATGAGTAAAGGAAGAAGAAACACAACTCACGTTCTGGGAGATGGGGTATCCGATATGCACGCCCAGACCAAAGTAGGCGACGGCCGACTTGAAGTTGCCCCATTCCCTGACGGGGATCCCCTTCCTGAACAGCATGAAGCCTTTGCCGTCGAGGAGCTCGCGGCGCATGGCGGCGAGGTTGCGCGCCAAGGCGTCCGGCAGCGGGAAGTTCTCCTTGGTGATGCCCGTGATGGGCAGGCCGGAGGCGATGAAAGCGTCGGCGGCCTGCGAGATGCCCTCCGTCTCCTCGGGCGAGAAGTGGTGCACCCACCTCTCCGGGTTGTCGGCGTAGTCCTCGGGCCGCCACACCGTCGGCCCCTCAATGCGCCGCGGAAAGGCGCTGTAAGGGTAGATCTGATCGTACAGCGGCGGGTGCTGGCCTGGATGTGGGTTAGCAGCGGTTTTATCCTCTCCCGCGCGTTCCTTATCATCATCATCACCGTCGCCCCCACCGTCCCTTCTTCTGACTCCCCTCTCTGTGATAGTGGTGGTGTCTTTACCTGAGGTCTTGAGGCCATCAGGGAAGATGGCTGGGTCCGCGACCTTCAACCGCGCCTTCAGGCTCTGCACGGGGTTGGGTGCGGGAGCGGTGGCTTCGAGAGCAATGGGAGCCATGGTGTGTGTGTGTATGTGTGTGTGTGTCTGTGTATGTATGTATATATGTATGTTCTTTCTATACTGCTATAGTATCTGAGTGTTTATGAGACTATTCGCTCATCGGGGCCAAATGGGCAGGCTAGGTTAAGGGAAAGCAAGCAAGCAAGCCGAGAACGTGGACAGTGGATGAACTGTAACAAAGAAAGTTTAATACGGAGGGAGGGAATATGGATGAAAGCACATATAACCTATGCTCTCAACTCTAACTCTGCTCTGATATTTGAAAGGGAGGGTTTCATCCCGAGGTATCAACCACAATTTATAGGCACGGACGGGAGGTAGGTGACCGTCCTACACAATACCTTGAGTAAGTCCTTTATCTAGTAAACTTTACCTATGTCCCGCCCGCCCACCTTTTTGCTTATCTCCCTAGGTAGTAGGTAGGTAGGTAACCTAGGAATTTCGCAAAATGTCCGTCCATGCAACATCATCCCCCATTCTCTCCATCTCACAACAAACTCTCGAGTATCGGGATTACAACACCTCTTCGCAGGTCCGGCAGACGTCCTTGTCCCGCTTTTGACCGGGTCTTTACAGCTGGCAGACTGGTTCTATCAGCCATGATCGCTTTCTTGGCCAATATTGCGTGATCATAACACCATATGGCGGAAAGCCCATAGTAATTAAGGATCAGGCAATTACAGCAGTACAGTTTGATCTGTTACCCTCTGTGCTATTCTAGCGTAGCTCGGTACACACATACGGCATCATATGTACGGAGTAGGTAGATTCATGTGGCATGCCTGGAAAGGAAATCTGGGAAACAAAAGTTGTCGAAATGTCCCAAGTCGGGTCGTGATACCCTGGAAACTAGGTATGTAGGAACGGGACAAAGGATTGTCTTTTGCTATTTCCTTCCCCGCGCGCCATGATTATGCCAAAGACTACATGTACTGTTTGGTCTCTGGTGTTTTGGTGTTTAGATAGTTCGATACTGAGTCAAGAAGATAAGTCGATGTAATGAGGCTTTGTAAGCCAACCAACGTGCGGGAGAACTTGGAAGATCTTCGCTGGCGCTTGAGAGCTTCCCCGCAGATCTCCTTCGCACTAATAATGATGTTTGACATTGTTAACCTACTGGAAATAGAAAATTTAAAAGCATCTCCAACTTCAAGTCTTGAACTTCCCTGGGCATGCCCTACTTCAGGGTGCCCTTTCCCACCAGATGCGCTCTTTCCTTCCCCTCTCTGCGTACTCGTGTTGAAGGTCTCAAATGAATTATATGTCTGCTGCTAACGTACAGCATTACCTAGTGGCAGATCCAACAACGGTTTGATAGCAGTGCCGGGGTACGTATGTCGTTAAAGATGCCGAATGATGCTTCGGGTCGCAGATAAGCCACTTGTTCAACTCTTCGCACAATGGATTTGTATCTCGGATGGAGGTTTCCCATGCAACGCTGGCTGTCAACGTTCCATGCATCCAGCCGTCTAAGTGCCCGCTCGTGTACCCATCAAATACCACGCGCTCGGTCGTTTCTGTCCGAGTCCAGCAATAACTATGCGTCAACGGTTGCGCTTGGCAAGCCAGGGCCATGGATGGCACTTCAAATGGGCGTCAAATGGGAAATCTAATATTCTGGAGTCTGGACTACTGTCTGCTGCACCCCAGTGGCCATTGAGAGCTCAACGATACCGAGAACCGAGCGGGCCCCTCCTGGCCCTCTTAGGACTTGGCAAGGTCCGCCATGTGTATGCCACAAATTGCATGTAGGGTTAACATGATCAGGGGCAATGCTACCGTGGCGATGGCGCGATTGGAAATACACTGCACAGACTTCCGATTTGCTCGTCACTTTGTGAACAAATTCGTCTGGGAACCGAAGAAAGGGTTCGGCTGGAACAAGGTTCGATCCTGCGGTTCAGACTGTAGTTCGTGCGCTCCCAGTAAGGCGGCTTTGTCGTCGCCGCGATCCGCGACCGGCGGTGCGCACCGGATCTCACCACGCAGTATCTCGATCATCGAGACGACGGGCAGCAGAAGCATGCCGACGGACAACAGCTGACCGAAGCTCCATTGCTTCTCTCCTCCGTCGCTGAGCTTGATGGGGTGGTTGGCACCGAAAGCATCGGCGAGCAGAGAGACGCGGACAATGGCGCCGATAGAGATGGCCGCCATAAACAAAAGCCCAACAAGCTGGATAGGCTTATAGAACCGCTGGGCTCGCGAGTGCAGATACCACGTCGCGAGCACAAACACGACGACGTTTCCGGCGATGACCACAATGGTACCGACAAACGAGAGCACGCTGTTGCCCGTCGAGGTCTGGCCGCCTTCCGTCGTCTGTTCCCAGACGCACGCGATGGGAAGCGTCGAGTCGTTGATCCCTCCTCTGACGGCCTCCAGGATGAAGACGCCGTAGAGAGAGCTCAGGACGAGGTTGACGAAGATGAGGAACTGACGGAACCACCGCAGAACCCAGTCACGGCGGAAGTCGTGGACCAGCACCAGCAGGCTCGCGTTGTGCACGGCCATGGACAGCAGGGAGAGCATCCAAATGATGAAGAAGTGATAAGGGGCCATGGAATCGATCTTGGCCAGTCCGACACTCTGGATGCCGATCCCTGTCAGGATCTGCTGGTCCGAGTACGAGTTCAAGAGCTTGCGCCGCATGATGCTCGGTTTCTGCCGGGTCTGCTGGCGCGCTTCCTGGAAGACCAGCGACGCGCTGATGACGAGGGCAACGAGTGCCGTGATGATGAAGGAGAGCAGAACCTGTTGGCAACGGCGGGGACGGTATGTAGCCGCATTAGCCGACCCAGCTGTCCAGGCAGAACTTTGCCATTGTACCTACTTACCCCTATTCCTGCAACGCCAGAATCGCTAGGGACGGTGGGTAGCGCATGGGTGCAGTTTGGCGTCATCGTGAGATGAAACCGTCAGGTGCTGTTGTGCCTAAACAGTGGTGTAATTTCGCTGCTCTTTTTTCCAAGTTTAGAGGAACAGCAAACAATCAACAGAAAAAGAAAGAACAAAGGAAACATCAAGCCTTCCTTATAATAAGGTAGGCACCATCTAACCTAACCTGTTTACGACTTTACGTACCTACTTAGGTACCTACCTCACTTTGGTGTGGCCTTCCAAAGCGATTCCCAGCCAGTCATTCCCAGCTCCAACGAAAGGGGGGGAGGGAAGTAACGTCGGCCCCGTTGAATAACCTGAGTAACCGCTGTCCTGAAACAGACAGGGCAGTAACACAAGGAAGCATTCCCTGCCAAGCCAGGTATCCGCCACTGCAACTGTGATGACTGCGACGACTGCGACTTTGATCTCATCAGAAATTACTAGTACCTAGTACTGAAGGCAATTGCTTAACCAAGTAACCTCAACCTTCTACAGCAGTCAGGTCCATTCGAGTCAGTGGCTTCCTATTTGACGACGACTCTGTCTGTGTTGACACCAAGTTAACAGACAGCTGCACGCAGACCTGATTGTAACAAACATCATGGTCTTGGTAACTACAGGTTGCTAGGTGGTTCTGTACTCGTCAAATGCAAAATACTAAATATCCCGAAAACATATAGGCCCAATGGCTTGAACTATGTCGTATACCTATTCTCCCAGATTGGGAACATATTATCTACCTACCAAACGTACTTGGCGATCATTATCTTCATGCATCTGAATTCGCAGAAAAAAAGGCTTAACTTTTAACCATCAAACATCGTAGCAAGTCAATTATCTCTCACAGAACCTTACCGTATCTACAGTCACTCCTCTCCCACCATTGCATCTCCCGAGTCAGATACGTCAGATTCAGACATGTCAATGTCAACCAGGACAGAGATCGATTATCGGGATTAGTATTTCCCTTACTGAACATCTGGCCACTCCTAGACGCAGCCAAGAGTGTCCACGAAGATTTCAACAACATGCCCGACGAGGGACGGTTCGCTGTTGTATACGCCTATCTGCTATCCTATGCAAGGTACGACCCGGAAGAAGCTACGAAGGAACTCGCGTGGAATCTGGTACCCACTATCTTGCGACGTCAACGGCTGTTCAGCAGCCTCCAGACTGAAAAGCAAGTGTGGTACATCGAGCACCTATGTCATTACGTATGTAAGCACAAGAAGCGGATGGCCGAGTCCGAGAACCACCACATCGGCAGCATGATGATCGCTCGGGCCTTGATCACCATAGCAGTTCTGGTGCCCAACATGATGAGCGACTATGAGAGGGGCCTGTATCGCCCAACCATGACCTCGCAGAACTGGTTCGACGTGTGGGAGGACGATGTGACGGACGAGTATTGGCAGAACAACCACGATTGGAGCGACATCGTGAAGCTCATGGAATATAAATTTTATGTGGAGTAGTGATAGTCAACCTCCGTCGTAGAGTCGGATTTGGAAGCGGCTCTCACGCTGGATTGGCAGCAGTAAGGTTAGTACTGTTGTAGATTACAGCATAGCGTCATTGCAGGCATATGAGCGGAAAGGAATAGACATCTCGTATATGCCTTTTATACTAAAGACTCGGAACAGGCAGCGGTCGACGGGGGAGTGTTGCCATGGTTGCTAAAGTGATCCTGAATCATCCCCAGTCCACCTGCTTGAACTGTTTTGTACACGTAACAGTGTAACACGAACAAGTATCGGTTTGCAGCGTCTCACGGGTACCTCTTTGCCTGCTATCTCAGAGACGGCATCCTCGGCCAGAAGTTCTCGACGGCATAGTTGGCACCGCTATCACCATCGGTAAGCTATCAAGCGGCAATTCCTGGATAGCGTACAGTCTTGCTTGTGAGGTAGAGATTTGGAAGGTCGTTATCGCTGTCCAGGCTCCAGACCTTATCTCCGACTAAACCCGTTACGCATACTACTGTGTACAGCTGTACAACAGTACAAAGTCCCAACTTCCCAAGTCGCCACTCTGACCCCGTCATAATTCTGGTGAAATCTGTAACTTAACAAACAACAGCAGCATGGATCCTTCCCGAAACCCCCCAGCCCTTGTGGGATATAGATATGATCAGTCCATCAACCCAACCGTATATCTGCGCTCGATGCGCTTTTAATTCGCTTTTCCGGTACGCGGCGACTCCTGCACTTGTCTCGAGAAAACACTATTCCACCGGATCTACCGAGTCGTCGTCAGCGACCAGCGAGACGCAAGATGAGACGAGAAATCCACCCAGCAGCGATACCGGCTCTGAACCCGGGCGCTTGGCACGCCGACTTGAAGAAGCTACAGAAGAGGTTCTTTTAACCGGCGGGAAGGCAGGTCGGCGGGCGGTCGAGGATGCGGGGTTCTCGGAAGAGCTGAAGGAGCGACTCTTCGCAAAAGTCAAAGACGCCGAGTTTCGATCCGAACATGCGGCGGCGTTTGCGGAAGCGGGCCTCTCGAGCGCGGCGGGCCAAGGCACCCGGATGATGGCGACGAGCCGACCTTGGACGGGACAAGAAAGTACCGAGGACACGGTTCTGCGAATGCTCACAGACGCGCACAAGCCTCTGAAGCCGGAATTCCGAGGCCGTCCCAACATACGCGAGCTCCAGCCCGTCGACATGCGAATGCGACGACAAACGAAGCTTGGTCCCGGTCATAGGGCGGTGAACGCGCGAGATAAGGCCGCTATTTACGCCGGTCTAGGTATCAAGGAGCTGGAGAAGGAGCTGGACGAGCAAGAGAAAGAAGCGCGGAGAAAGGAACTGCGCGAGCGCTTTGAGCCCGCCGCTCGCGCAGTGCCAGCCACACTCACGGGTCTCGCCTCGCTGGCGAACGAGCGCATAGAAGACGCGATAGCGAGAGGGCAGTTCAAGAACATCCCACGAGGCAAGGGCATAGAACGAGATGCAAGGAGCGATAACCCGTTCATCGACACTACGGAGTACATCATGAATAAGATGATCAAGCGGCAGGACATTGTGCCGCCTTGGATAGAGAAGCAGCAGGAGCTCTCCAAGGCGGCTCATAGCTTCAGAACCCGACTCCGGAACGATTGGAAGCGCCACGCCGCGCGAACCATCGCCAGTAAAGGTGGGCCACTCGAGGACCAGATGGAGCGAGCTAGGATGTATGCAAGAGCGGAAGCGGCTTACAATCCGCGCAAACGTAATGTCGAGCAGATGGCCATTCCTACAAATTCGACGGACGACGTCGTCATGGCGAAGATGCGGCAAGGGACGAATCCGGATCCGTCGAGCGCGGAGGAAGGAGCAAAGACAGCATCGACAGAGAGCAACGTGTCTGCCGAACCGGAAGCGCCCCTACCGCCACCGCTCAGAGACCCGGATTGGCTAAAGACAGAGCAGTCCTACCTGGAACTCGCCATCGCTAACCTCAACACGCTCACCCGGTCGTACAATCTCATGGCGCCCGAGCTAGCGAAGAAGCCGTATTTCACCCTAGAGCGCGAGCTGAACAACTGCTATGCGGACGTCGCGCCCTTCGTCGCCGACGCTATCCGGGACAGGGCCACGCGGCCTGCGAACCCTATCGTGGGGGCCGGCATAGATCGTCCGCCCTCGATCTTGGATCGTTTCGGAGGCGGCGGACACAGGGCGCGGGTGCACGACTCCAAGGCGCCGCATTATGGCTTTAAGGAGATGTGGCGCGATCTGTTCAGTCGTTCGCAGGGCGGTTGACTCATCTAGGTTACTTGACTGCCTTGTCCCTTTTGTAACATGAATCTAGAATATCTGTCGAGACATATGTAGAGATAGAAAAACATAGGATTGCAGGCTGGAGAATATTCCTCTCATATTTCTCGGTAATATTTATCAACTCTACTGTTCAACTCGAACTCATGTGCATAATAACTCTCCAACCTTATTTCCCAACAACAATGTGTACATAGATAGTGGTGAGAGAGCGAGGCTCGTGACCCGCAAGCTTGCGGCTGACTCGCATCGCGCTAGGGCGGTTATTGCTGACAACTGTCCGGTAAACGCGCTCGGTCGAACGGGAGGAGTTGGGTAACCCGGCCCCTGACAGGCTGCATTTATATTTGCTCGCTGTTTATTCGGATCTCCCCACCTTGCTGGCGGTGAACTAGGTTTCGTGGACTTTGTTGCTTTTTAAATCCAGACTGCTCATGACTGTAAGTCTCATGAAATCGTGGGTTTACTCTGGTTCCTGTCATGGGCCTGCGAGCCTATTCTGTAACCTAACTTTGTAACTGGACAAGCAGTACTGTGTACAATATTGGGCTAATGATGATGGTTTTGGCATTAAATGTACTCCGCAGTACTGCTGTATACCTGTTTAGACTAGCTTATTAAGGTTAAGCTACTAGATTAACTGGGTTTAGTGCAAGGCTTTGAGAACTTTCGAGGCGCCGTTCACCCGACTTGATGCTGTATCCAGGAATGCGGAGCAAAGAATAAAAGGCGCACCCCGTACGAAGTACAGCTTTGCAGCATACGGCATACATTTAAACTACCTCCTGTTGACTAGACTGGCAGCACTGCAGCAGGACACCTGCATAACCGAGAACTTTACTGTACAAATCATCCAGTGCGATTTGATAGTCCGATGGAAAACATCCCATTCCCCATCAACCCAATGCCCAGAGCTTGGGGTTTGCGTGGGTCGGCCGGGGTAATTTGTGAATGAGCGAATGTGACGTAAAGTCTCCTGTTCAGGGCTTCCGACTCAGGCATCATGTTGGACTTATGCTATTTACTTAAGTAGGCCAACGTTAGCACATTTTGATTAGCTTTGCTCTTTCCACTTCCTGTGGTATTTTCTCTCATCGGTGTTTTTTTGATTCTCGTTATCATTTCTTGTCCGATTTGTTTTAGTTTCTTTCAGGGCGACCCGGTGTAATTCGCCAACCCTCCTGTCCCACGGGGGCTCCATACTCCAAAAAAGCTTGATCGTTTCCTCCCCGCGTGGGCTCGCTCTTCCTGAACCTGTCCTTGTGGTGACAAAAAGAGAAGCCACCCGCATCACACAATATGACGACATCAGTCATAGCATCGCAGGCTCTCAAGAGCCGCATTCAGCGAGCCTCGTTCCTGAAGAAGCTCTGCCGCCCAGAAGACCTGGTTCACCACTTCCCCAACGGCGCGTCTATCGGATGGTCAGGTTTCACAGGCGTCGGATATCCCAAGTGCGTAGTAGATATACTTTTTTCAAGTGAACCGAGTTCGCGGCATGTTGCGGGTCACGTGCGGTTCTTTGTTAACATGAGGCAATTAGGAAAATACCGACCTACTTGGCCGACCATGTAGAGAAGAACGGTCTCCAGGGCAAGCTGCGCTATGATCTCTTCGTCGGTGCTTCGTCCGGTGCCGAGACGGAGAACAGATGGGCTGCTCTTGACATGATCAACAGACGGGCGCCTCACCAGGTCGGAAAGAACATCGCAAAGGGCATCAACGAGGGCAGGATCAAGTTCTTCGACAAGCATCTGTCCATGTTCCCTGTCGACCTGGTATATGTAGGTTGTCGATCTGCCATTCCCCCATGGACCATCGGGACTGACAACTCTGAAAGGGATTCTACACGAAAGACAAGCCCAAGAACAGCATAGACGTTGTCGTCGTCGAAGCGTCTATGATCAAGGAAGATGGAAGCATCGTCCCTGGAGCCTCCGTGGGCGCCACGCCCGAACTGGTTCAGATGGCCGACAAGGTAAACAACTCCCCACGTGACAAGACCAGCCATGTCGGTATAACGCCTGACACGTGACCACAGGTCATCATTGAAGTGAACACTGCGATCCCCAGCTTCGAGGGTCTTCACGACATCACCATGACAAGTCTGCCGCCGAACCGGAAGCCTTACCTTGTCATGCAAGTCGAGGACAGAATTGGTACAACTTCGATCCCGATCGACCCCGAGAAGGTCGTCGGTATCGTCGAGTCAGACTACCAGGATCAGACTCTGCCCAACTCGCCGGCCGACGAGGATTCTGCTGCCATTGCCCAGCACTTGATCGAATTCTTCGAGCATGAGGTGAAGCACGGCCGCATGCCCAAGTCCCTGCTGCCCCTGCAATCCGGCATCGGCAACATCGCCAACGCTGTCATCGGTGGGCTGAGCGAGTCCAACTTTTACAACCTCAAGGTCTGGACCGAGGTCATCCAGGACACCTTCCTGGACCTGTTCGACTCCGGCCGTCTCGACTTCGCGACCGCCACCTCGATCCGCTTCTCGCCCGACGGCTTCAAGCGGTTCTACGACAACTGGGAGGCGTACTACGACAAGCTGCTCCTGCGTGCGCAGCAGGTGTCCAACTCGCCCGAGATCATCCGCCGCCTCGGCTGCATCGGCATGAACACGCCCGTCGAGGTGGACATTTACGCGCACGCCAACAGCACGTGCGTCATGGGCAGCCGCATGCTGAACGGCCTCGGCGGCTCGGCCGACTTCCTGCGCAACTCCAAGTACAGCATCATGCACACGCCCTCGACCCGCCCCTCCAAGACGGACCCGATCGGCGTCAGCTGCATCGTGCCCATGTGCACGCACATCGACCAGACGGAGCACGACCTCGACGTCGTGGTCACCGAAGCCGGCCTTGCCGACGTTCGCGGCCTGAGCCCCCGCGAGCGCGCCAGGGTGATCATCGAGAAGTGCGCCCACGACGACTATAAGCCCATCCTCAGAGACTACTTCGAGAAGGCCGAGTTCACGTGCCTGAAGAAGGGCTGGGGACACGAGCCCCACCTGCTCTGGAACAGCTTCGACATGCACAAGGCTCTAGAGGAGGAGGGAAGCATGAGGAAGATTAAGAAGTGGTAATTTACGAGGGGGGAGCGTGTGCGACAGAGGGCCGTAAGGTGTGTGCGTCAGGGAACGGTTAGCCGGGACGAAACGAAGGGGAGCGACCTTCACGTGGAAGGGATGTCAGAGTCTTCATCTGACCAGAGAGGGTGACACATTTTGTGTATATAAGAAAGCGAGTGACGCGAGAGCACCACTTGCCAGAGATCCTTTGAGCTCGTCCAGAGGTAAACGAGAATAAAGTAGAAAAATAAATCAAGTATAAGCAAACCGATGGCCCAACCGCTAAATACGTTCGAGGATGGGCAATTCCCAGTGGCCACATACCAGCCAACTAACCTCCCTCAGCAACACCTCAGGCAGTATTCGGCGGTACCCCCTGGGCAATCCTGATCAGGTCCTCGGGCAGCAACGTATCTTTCTCGAACCCGCTGATCACCTGGTCCAGCATGGCGGCCGTCAGGTCCACGACGCTGATGGACGGGAACCCGGGGATGAGCCGGACGGCCGCGCCCATGGCCATGCTCGACATGGCGCCCGGTGCGGTGACGTAGCCCGGTTTGGCGACGCCGACCTCGACGACGTGACTACTAGTATCTTTAGCTTCGGAGTTTAGCTCTTTCGCGAGAGCTAGGACTTGGTTCTCCGTCTCGCCCTGTTTTTTTTTTCTTTCTGTTAACCAACTAACCTAAACTAGATGGAACCGAAATGGGAGGTTTTTTTGAGAGTTGTATCATTAGATCACTTTATGAGATTGGCGTAACTGTACAGCTGTAGAAATATGGGACTCACCCTCATGAGACTGTATTCGGGCATGAACTTGGGCGTCTTGGTGGCGTCGCGCTCGGCCGCCGCGCCGCTCATGTACAGGAAGCGGAACGGCGACGTGGGCCGTCTAGCGTGTACGTCTGGCAGACGCGCCTGACATATTCGAAATCGTGCGTTTTCGATTTGGTCGGCGTTATCGCCACGGTCCTGGTTTGGTTGGTTGTAAGAGTAAAAGTCACACACTTTGGGAAATGAAGATATAGGTTAGAGTATCGGAGTAAAATGATAACAGCGGACGTTTATATCCGGGGCATTCCTTGGGATGTCATGGCAGGATACCAGCGGCATAGACTAGATAAGGCAGGCAATCATACGAAAGAGTAGGTAGATAAGTAGGCATGGCTCGAGAAGTCAAAACGAGTATGAAACAAGAAACATGAAACAAACGAAACAAAAAATTCCGTGAAGAGAGAATAAATAAGACAGTTTAAACGGTTAGACATACCATATGCAGGCCCCTGCGCCCGCCATCTCCTTCCTCACCGCATCAGTGTAAGCCCCAGCTCCGTAGTCGTCGACCACGACGCTCCTCAGCTTGGAGGAGACATCGCTCCCCGGCGGCGCGACGACGACCTGCTGCTGCTTCTCGGACACCGAGACGGGGCTCCGCGCCAGCGCCACCACAGAGGTGATCTCGGGACGTGCCAAGCTCTGGCGGACGATTTCGCGTCCTACGAAACCTGTGGCGCCCGTCACGATGAGCTTCATTTTTTTTTTTCTTTTTTCTTTTTTACTTTTTTTTAAGATGGCTGGATTTGAAAATCAAAGGGCTTGTTTTTGTTTGTTCTTTGAACGGAAGTGAAGTAAGTGAATGGCGTGGTGTGGTGTGACAACCGAGATTAGGTTGGGTAAGCTTAGGTTTAACTTCGTCCTGCTTCTTCTCACTTTCTTTTGTAGGCAAAGACAAGACGGAGTAAGTAATCAGGATGCCGGGCTGAAAGAACCAGATCAATGAGTTCTCTGTTTGGTGACTTGGTGGTGGTTATGATCAAGGCATGAATGAGAGCCTGCGTTTGTTGGCTGTTTGAGTCTTGGCAACGAGTTACGGAGTTAAGAGCTTTTCTCCAGCCGATTCGATTGTGATCCTACACGAAATTTTGTACATTTTTTCTCCCTTGCATATCGTTGTTCACAAGCTGGCAGCCCAACTTCTTTATTATATCGTAGGTACAAGTAATGAACTGTCCCTTGTTGCTATATTAATATGTCATGAAAATCTTACTACTGTTTAAAAGCTACCTTTGCACCTGGTGTCATCAACTCTGGAAGGAGTCAAGGACCTACAGGCTACCACCAGCTCCTAGTCCTAGCTAGCACAGAGTGAGTGCTCAGCTCATATGATCCCATATCGGGTATGCCACAGTATACTTGTATGGCGCATGCAACAGGTCGAACACCTTACAGGAGAGTACTCGCTCATGTAAGTAAGTACATGAGTGAACTCTATGCCAGTCTGAGTTTGGCTATCGGGTCATACTGTAACCCGATTCCCCCAGTACAAGGAATCGCAAAGAAGTGACGGCTGCTGAAACGACACAAGGCAGAACGATGAGGAGGAAACTTTCACATCCAATGTACCACCACCGTACACATCAGCTTGTCAACCTTGGAGCTTGCGCTGAAACTGTTAAAGGAGACGTTGTGGTTAGTTGGCCAGGGTTACTTACTCCTGCGCAGTCCTACCTGTACGGAGCTCTCCTGCATCTTCCCGCGCCCCTGCAAGTATCTCACAGCTCTACTTCAGTTTACTTGGATATCATAATACTGCAGCGATAAGGACGCTGTCCTACATACTGCGGTATGAGAGTGCCTGGCGAGAAGTTCGGCCTCTCATGAGCCGTGCTCGACCACCGAAATGGCTGAACATCTGGGCGTCAGGGACGGTATGAGAAACGAAGGTAGGACATGATGGGCTGAAAAAAACATTCGACCGGTTGACAATATAGTCAACCTGACCAAGGTCGCTTTTTCACGAGGACCGGAATACATATCTTTGTGTATTTCGCCATGCGTTCGCACAAGGCATGGTGATCTGCCCTCTCTCGAGTTTTTTGCCGCGCGGATAATTAATAGTATCGTCTAGACGACGACGTGTAAATTTTTTTTTCAGACCGTTTCAGTCTACCTGTCACTGTTTTTCATGCAATGCGGAACTTCTTTCCAATTACTATCCTCATAGCAGGATCTATCGCCTTCTCACTTGGGAGAAGGGCTCCAAACAAAGATAATGATAATAAGACCGGACATCTCGACGCTATAGCAGGTGGTTACGACAAGCTCCCGAGGACGACTATAGCCACGACAAATGGCACTTCGACAGCGCCGCCTCTCTTCATCGACGTCTTCTCTAAGAGGGATGGCGACTGCAACAATGGCATAACGGGCTGCTCGAGCTACCAATGCGATCGCTGCGGGAGCTGCTGCAAAGGGGGAACGTGCGCGGAGAACTTCGGGAGCTGCTGCGAGGGCCAGGCCGATCATCACTGCTCCTATGGATTCTCCTGCTGCACCGCGTTCAGCGGCTGCTGCTACGCGGCCACGAGCTTCTGCTGCCCGTCTTCTCCGACCGGATGCTGTGTCAAGGGGACGCAGTGCACGCCCAAGGGGTGTATGGGTGAGCCGTGAGTTAACCCACCTCTCTGTAGTTTTCTCAGAAGTAAGGTCGGAGTGAGTAAGTAGTTCAGCTCACTAACAGGCTATCAGAGAATTCGTTCTCCTGAGCGTAACGTCTACTACCACATTCACCACGTTCGAATTTTCCACGTCTACCGTTCATCAGACGGCCGTGTCGACAGATCTCGACACCACAACCCAGTTCGTCACACGTGTCATCACCAGTGACAACGTCAGCGTCGCAACTGTGACCAAGTTCACGACATCGACGACGATCACAAGTAGCACGAAAAACACCGATGCGAGTGCGAGTGCGAGTGTGAGTGAGCACAACATGAAGCATTCCCAGATACCACGTCACGCTCCTCCCTCAGCACCACCACCACCACCCGTGCCCACGCCACCGATCGCTCGGGGTGGTCTCGAGGCAGCAGTCCGCAGGGGCCTCGAGAACGCCGGTCTACTCCGCAAGAGGGCCTCGACCTCGTACGTCTACGTCTTCGCGTTCGAGTGGCAGAAGGCGGTCAGCACGGTCCTCGAGACCCATTCCGTGGCGTCGTCGGTCGTGAGCTCCGTGTCAACCGTGTTGTCGACCATCACGTCGACCTCCTTCAGACACGCCGGGAGCACGACAACCGTGCACTCCACGGTGGTCGTGACTTCGGTGCGTGTCGTCACCCCGACGATGTCGGTGGTCGCGCCACCAAAGACGACAGCACTACCTGCTAGTTCCTCCATAGGAATCCTCTCCAAGAAGCCGACTACCAGCAGCCAGTCTGAGTCGGTCGAGATCAGCATTGTCGTGGAGACCACTCTCGTGGTAGAAACTAGTACTACTACTACCAAATCTGGAGCCGACAAGGCCGCAAGTGCAACAACCTCCGACGACGACGGGGGTCCTACTAGCACCGTCACCACCACCACATCAATTTCCAGTGGCAGCAGCACCATTTCATCATCCCCCACTCCTTCCGACGCAACTCCATCAACAACAAGTAGTAGTATCCCAACCCCAACGTCTACCCCAAGCCGTGATAACAATAGCAGCAACAATAGTAGCAATAGCAGCCAACGAGCCTCAAACTCGAGCATCGCACTCAGCCTAGGCGCCAAAGCCGGCATCGGCGTCGGCGCAGGGGCAGCCGGGCTGGCTCTCCTAGGCATCATGGTCTTTTGCACGATCCACAACCGGCGGAAGGCGAACAAGTCGCACCAGCGCCAGGTCTCCCTCTCGCTCAGCCCCCCGTCCGGCCGCGGTGGTGAGATTGTCGTTTCCAAGGCCGATGATGCCAACTATGACGATAAGAGAGATGGACATGATGACATCGCGCACTGGACGCCGCCCCTGCCCCCGCCCCCACCGGTCAGGTTCTCGCAGCTCAGGTCCAGGACGCCGGATCCGAACCTGGACCTGGACCTGTCGTATGCGGAGAGGGCCGCTGCTCTCGCCCGCGCGATGGGCGATAAGGTCCATGACGTACATGCCAATGCCCATGCCCAAGACCGGGAGAAGGCCGAGTTTGAATCTCCCGTGTCTCCCCTGCCTAGTCCGATTTATGCTGCCAGTGGCAGTGGCAGTGGCAGCTTCCATGGTCGTTACCAATACCAATCTCAGTACCAGTATCGTCATCGGGAGAGCGGCAGCAGCGGTCTTACGAACAACAGCCGGGTCGCGTCACCTTCTATGGGGATACTGGGACCGACGCGCTACGCAAGTCCGAGTCCGAGCCTGAGATCGAGGCAGGAAGGGGCGGCTGGTACTATTACTAGCAGTGGTAATAATAATAATAATAATAATATGGACTGGCACGCCCCTTTCCATGAGGAGTTTCACGATATACCGGGACCCAGCCCGCCGTTGGACGAGCTGCACTTGTTCTCAGATGACCGGCACGTGTCGTCGTCGTCGTCGTCGTCGTCGTCGTCGAGGCGGCATCAATCACCACAACCACAACAACAACAACACCCGTTAACGTGAATGCGCTCATCTCCCAGTCTCGGAATCCCTAGCTAGCCCCGGCTTCAGACAACTGAAAAACTTAAGGTACCCGGGCTAAAGAAAGAAAGATTGGATTTGATTCGCACGATGTATAAGTAACTTGGTTTTGTTTCAGTAATGAACCGGGAAAAAGCGTAATGATGTTTGACTAAGTACCTACTTACTTAGGCAAGGACGGAGAAGCTGGCTAAAGGGGTGTGTACTCTACTGTACTGTACTATACAGCAAAAATATCATACATACCTGAGTTAATACCAATGTACCTACATAATGCGGATATAATTCATCATCAATTCAAAATATCACATCCGAGAGGTTTAGGTTGAAAAGTCCTCGGCTCCCTCTGAAGCTGCCTTGCCTTGCCTTTACTTTAACCTTACATACTTGATTCAAAAAAAAAAACCAAAAAAAAACCCTTCTCCGTAATCTAGTCTAGTTCGCACCTCTTGGATCAGCCCTGGCCCCTTCCACTCGGCCACCATGAAACCATAACAGCGCTCCCAGGAAACACGAAGCGAGAACCAGCGCTCTCAATGAGAGCCATTTCCAATCATCCACCGATCTCTCGCTCGGTCCGAATTTTGGATCTGGGCCATGGTTGGTGGAGATCCATTGACCTAAGTTAAACTACATAGTGGGTTGGTTAAGTAAGTACTTAGTCAAGCATCATTTTACAAACGATAATAGCTTGTAAAAGGAAGTAAAAATAAAGAAAACATACCGAAGACGCGCCTCCCGCCATCTCGACACAAGTGCCGGGCCGCGGCATGAACGTTGGCCATGACGACGATCCTGCCGAGTAACTGATGACGCAAACTAGATACAAATCACACAAACATGATTTCGACAGGTGGCGCACTGTCCAATGACGAAAATAGAAATGGTATATGGTATCCTATGTACGAAAAAGAACAACATCAAGCATGAAACCAAAAAAACCTAGCAACACAATATGCTGATGAGGCAACTAAGCGCCAAACATGCTTGTCTACACAGATGGATAAGACATTGTTCAGTATCACGTCATACTCCCATAGCTTTAGGTGTAGTAGTAGTAGAAGCCCACCTGCCTCACACTCAGACAGTCGCCTCAAGTTCTGCTCGTTTCTGCTCCAGAGCAGTGGTGGCCGCAACTTCCTCGTACGTCTCGTCGCTGAACTTCAGGTCCTCCTGGATATCAGTGGTGTCCGTAATGCGATAGAAGATCACCGGGGCCGCGACGACGATGGACAGGGCGCAGAGACCGAACTGGAGATCTTGATTTAGTTTCCACTACTCAACCTGGGTTCTAGGCTCAATCATCACCAACTTACAGTCACGCCATACAGGACTCGGTAGGAAACCTTGGCGGTATCCAGCGCCCAGAACACGGCAGCGCCGGCCGACTGGATACCCTTGTAGAAGCCAGCCATGTTGGCAGTCTTGCGGCCCGAGTTGGAGAGTGCACCGATATACCTGTGAAATGCCGTCAGCATATATCCGAGAAGACGATATTTACAGGCTGCTACACATACCAATAGATGGAGGACTGCCAGCAAGCGTCGTAGAATCCGTAGAAAATGTAGAGGAAGGCACCGCTAACATAGTCTGGGCTTGTAAAATCGGTCTTGTGCGGCTCGTAGCTATCTTCGCTGGTGACGTTCCGGTCAGGCACCTTGTTCTGGAAAGCGTAACCGCCGCCCCAGATGACGAAGGTGAGAACGAAGAGGCCGACGAGAGATGCCTTGGCACGGACGGAGCGGCGGAGCTTGGGGTAGTCGAGCGCGGAAGCGTAGACCAGGGCACCGAGGATCTGAGCAACCCAGTAAAGCAGCGAGTTCAACGACCGAGCGCGCAGGTTGAAGTGCGCCGCGTTGATGCCGTTCTGCTGGTAGGTGTAGAAGATGTTGGAGGAGAAGAACATGGGGAAGAGGAAGACGACCCAGGGGGAGAGCCTGATGCATTCCCAGAGACCGTAGAACTCGGACTGCCATGTGGGCTCCTTCATGACGATGACCTTTGAGCCATCCTCACGAACGACCTTGTCAGCGTCGCAGAGAACCAGCGCGAGGAGGGCGCCGAGGAACATGAGGACGATCAAGGCAATGTAGGTTCCGTCGGTGACCGTTCCCGAGTTGTTGTGCAAGTTCTGGGCCAGCACGATGATGGCACCAATGACACCACCCAGGTTGAAGATGATCCAGAACGTGCTAATGTACCGGCCCTTGGCCCGCTCCAGGGGATAGGCCAGCATGATGGCACCCTGCGCAGTCCATAGCAGACCGGCGCAGAAACCCAGCAAGGCACCGGCGAAGACGACGAACCCTTCGTTCTGTGTGTGGTTGTAGCACAGCAAACTAGCCGAGTAGAGGGAATAGCCGATGCCGCCAAGCGAGAGAGTCACACGAATACCGGCCTTGTTGGCGAAAGAGCCGGAGAAGAAACCGACGATGGCGAAGACGGCATAGGTAGCGGTCGAGGCCTTGGCCTGGATGCTCGCGTTGACCTGACCACCACCACCGAGACCACTGAGTGCGTTGTATAGACCGGGACACAAGAAGCACACGAAAGACACCAGGAGCAGCTGAACCTTGGGCGAGGCGAACCACGTCTGCTTGGTGCCCGGGAAGAGCTTGAAACCGGTATACATCCATCCTGCGGGCCGGGGGACAGTCACGCCGTCAACGTACGGCGCAGCATCGGCACTGAGGAAGCCCGGCGTCTCCCGCACCAAATTGTTCTCTTTCTCGGCCATGTTCAGGCTCGTTCCCATATATCAAGGGCAGGCAGGCAGTTCAAACCTCCCAAAGAGCCAGGATTGAGGCCTGTGGCACCAACCGTCAGCTACCAATTGCGACAAGCGGACCGAGAGCTTCGATGTGAAAGCAATACCTAGTAGACTAGAACTTAAGTACTGACCTTGTGAATGGGACTGGCGCGTGGTGGCTAACCGACCCTCAAAAGCAACCAACGCTTCGAAAAGAGATGAGGTGAGCAATGGTATGAAAGCAAGAAGAGAAATCGCTGGTCCAGACGGGCAGGGCCGGTCTGGTATTATTATCACAAGGAGATACTCAAAGTAAGTAAGTACCTAGATACTGTGTAAAGGTATGCTGTACTACCCTGTGCCGTTTGCCTGTGGGCCTTGCGGTAAGGTAGTGCGCGTTGGTGGTGGTAACCAGTGCCGCCAGTTCTTGTGACGATCCAACTTTTTAGGTATCGTTACCCCGGTCTGGCCGTCGCGGAAAATGGGAAAGGAACAAAAAGTGCGGAGCCTGCCAAATGCATTTTAAAAGGTGCAAGGGATCACCATCAAACTAGACCATATCAGGAGAATCATCCTGCTTCCTCTGAATAACTTACCCAGTACCTGCTGACTTCGTTATTCGAGCATTTCATCCTCCCTACCGCCAATCATCAATGAGCACGAGAGAAATAGACAGAAGTACCTGCAGCGTATTGTCTGTAAGGTAGCACAAGCTGTCAAGCTGTGACAAGGTAGGTAGGTAGGTAAGTAGGTTCGAATCACACCGTTAGGACGGTTCGGGTTGTTTGTGCTTATCGTCGTCGCCCTCTCGCCGGTCCCAGATCAACCTGGAACAAGATCTGTGATTACAAAGTATGCTCCAATCCCCGAATAGCGACATCGTAGAATGAGATACGAATGGCCTGTTCCATCCAATGTTTGAGCCAAGGTAGGCAGTCTAGTGGCTACATAGGCCAAGAGAACAATCGCGCTGGTGGTGGTCGCGTGTGATGGTTCCAGTCTTCCAGAAGCCTGTGATAACAGGGGAGAGATTCACCAGACGGCGACCATTGATAACCGAATCAAGGGTCTAACGGCCTATTCCCCAGTTTCTTGCCTTAGCTCCTCGGGAGGGGCGAATGATAGCAGACAGTCTGCAGAAGCGGGTATGCACCTACCACAGTAGGCAGGCCTTGCTTTCCCTCTCAGAAAAGTATTTCCATTTTGTGTGTCTCCAAGAATAGTAGGTATGTACAGAGTTCGTATTCAGATATCCTGGAATCTGGAAACAAGCGGCAGAGCAATGTCTGACAGGAGGTACCTGTTAGGTACTTCATGTACGTGCTGTGCCGCGAGGCGATTTTCTATTTCCTATCACGTGTGCGGATATGACTAACAGTTTCCTGTTCTCATCTCCACGAAAGAGACTCAGGACACGCTATTTCAAATGCATTCATTACATGTTTAACCATTAGCATACCTTACCCATTCCTTTACCACTAGCTAGAGCTGAGAATATCCAACATCCAATGTAGGACCTATTATGTTCTCTGTAAACTGTATCTAGATGTACAGCAGTAGTATGCTGTTAGGTACCTACATGAAGATGCTATCGTGAATTCAACAAAACACATGGCAGTCGATATTAAAAGCAACAAGGGTGGCCTGACTTTCTTTTCATCCAGCCGATAAGTAGCCCTTTAAGCGGGCCGAATGCTTCGAGATTGCAAGCCGTGATTGGCTGGCGCAGCTCATGCCAGCAGACTTCTCCCCGCATAACATTTATCTTCGGAACCATGTCATTGGCTCCTTTGTCGCAGGAGGGGCTGACAAAAAGAGCAAGCAAATAGGAAGGAGGCTTGGGTGCGGACAAGGTGGACCCTTCAGCACTGGCATATGTAACGTTGCCCGCACGGCACTGGCAACATCCCGGTACGCTGTACTGCTGTAGCGACAAACGCCAAGGCCCTCCATCGCTGGGCACTGGGCCACTGGCAGAGCTCTGTTTCATGCTGGGCAGCAGGAACTGAGATAGATGATTACAGTTTTCGCCTTATCTGTCGGGACCATTCGAGATCTTGGAGGGCAGAGGGTACTGCATACATGCAGATATCACCTTGAAGTAGGTAGGTAGGATAAGTTGCATCGGTTTGAAGTCGCCTTTTGTTAGCAGCGGGAATACCTCTTGTTGTGACTTCATTCAGTCTCTGCAGGTACGTAGCATTGTAGGATAGACTCATATGCGCTCCTAAGTGAAGCTCTTGGGATTTTCTTACTTGCATGTAAGTAATACCGGCCGCCTGGATCGACCTAACCTAGCAGATAGGGGTGGACCTGTCAACCGCGTGGCCTCTCGAGATTCTGAGTCAACGCATCTATCTACCCACGGCCTAAAGAACCAAGTATCTCCAAGAAACGGTATACTGAACCCTAGATCTGGCAGAGATCAAAAACCACTGGCGGGCGATATCGCACGTCCATAGCCAAGATTTGAGATCCCTAACGACCACATACCGTTTGTAGTCTCGCTAACCTTAGGGCTGGTTCCCTTGCTTACTGGCTCTACGGGAATCCGATCGAGGCTACATTCCATCGGTTGGCATTCATGTCTTCAAGGACTGTCACAAGGCATTCCGAGCTGAGCACCATCCTTCGAGCCTCAGAGGTAACCTGACACTCGTGAATACCGAGTCTCCCCTTGTCCAAGGAGCTAGCTAAGGTTTGGGAAGTTAGGTCTAATCACCAACTCGAAACCAAGGGGGATCACACTTTCTCGATGTGGCACTTTGATAAGATTGACTACCTTAATCTTCGATTCCGATGTATCAGATTGAACTCGCCGGTGAGATCCCGCATTTATGGTGTCACGATCGCTTTGGGCATACCCTCTGGGAAAGTGGTAATCCAGGTAAGTGCGTACCTACTGCCTTATTTCTCTTACAATCCCGTTGATCATTTATAAATAGCAGCCTGCCTCAGGCCGCCGCCCAATGCCACTGTTTTACATGGCAAGACAGATGTACCAACCTGGACTGATTTAAAGCAGCAACACTCCACATTATTCTCGCCGCAGCAATTTGAGTTCCTGCCGTGCATGGGAACAGGCGATTCCGAGACAGCTATATAGATAGGTGTGCCTCAGGCGACCAACCGCATTATGTAAGTACTAGACTAGATAATGTGACTCTGATGTGCTGCTGTATGTATGTATCCGAGTGGAATTGCTTGGTACACGTTGGTTAGTCGGTCCCGACTCCCTGCACCCACCCTTTGTGCTGACCTCCTAACCTACAAGTTGTGTATGTTCCCCATCTAGAAACGCCACATGGTTACAATCTACCATCAATCTTTAGCAAACCCGGCCATCGAACCCCTCCACCTCATGTAACAACAGCAAGAACAGCCGACACCTTCCTGTCTGACGTGCCCATCTGGTCATACTCGACAGTCGAGATCCAGGAAAGAAGACACCCATGGGCAATCTGATGGATATCTCAAGCCTAGACTAAGGGAATACGGGTATAGACCGATGTCCCCAACGCCTACTCCAACATAAAAAGTCAAAGCAATGTATCTAACGACATCTTCATGCTACGCCACGAAGCCCTGATCTCTTGATTTGTGGTGTTGAATGAAATTCACTATCCCTCCTTCCATCTGTTTCGCTATAAGCCTATCTATTTACTTACTGGACGCATGCACCTCGACATACAGACTCTTGTAGACTCTCCCCTCACCTTATTTCTCCAAATCACACCACGCACGTGTACATAACCGTATTCCAGGCTAATGGCATACTCCTTCTCAGTCAAGTCTAACCTAATCCATGTTATACCAGACATGGACTCTTCTTATATTGTGCCACAGAAGTCTTCATCACCCACCCACATACCTGCTTCGGTAAATGGAGGTATGGTATACGCACTTAACCTAAGCTACCAACCTATGCACGTGCTACCTACTTGATAAAACCCACCGGCTCGCAATTCTCGCTAACCTTAGGTTAATCCCTTCCCTGTTCCTATTCTCGCTGATTCTGTAACACGTAGGTGAGTTTGTGATTCACATTCTATTCCCACTCCCACTCCCACTCCCACTCCATGTCAAAATTAAACAACAGGTGGCATCTCGTGTCTGTAGTACGTACTGCTTGTTAAGTAAGTAGGTAAGATTTAAGAAAAGTAAAACACAAGAAAACAGATATGTGTACTTTAAATACTTAAAGCATCAACCACATCCCGCCGCCTCCTGACAAGCACAAGAAACTGAGCCCCAGACCCCTTTCATAATCCCCCAGTCAATGTAAAGTATAGGTCATGATACTTTACTTCCTTACATAAACCTCTAAAGTAAGTATGTAAGATATGGGTCTTGCCGTAATCACCACCCATTCTCGTGTAGGTATCCACAGACATCCACTCGTGTATGAAGGGACCAAACATAAGGTCGTGATTTACTACGACAGAGCCAGAGAAGGGCAAACAGGTCATTCATTGCTCTGCCTCTAATAAACAGTTGCACTTGTTCACCTCTCTCTTCTCCTCATGATATAGACCAGGTACTATGGGCAGGCGTCGTGTTGAACAATTTTACCTACCTTATCAGTAGGCAATATACCTAACATACATCTCCATCTATCATTCAAAGAAGCAGCACAGCTCACAGATGACACTCGATAACGAAAACGAAACGATTGTGAGGTCAAAAGAGGCCGTCATGCATTAAGTAAGCAGCATAGCTCATCTGTAATATCAAGTTCTGTCTCGCGCCTTCTCCCTTCCCAGTTACATGCATGAACATGAGAGGGGAGTCAGAATCGAACAAGCCAATGCCGTTTCCCATTCCTATGCCCATTTCCCTTCTTTTCCTTTCACTACCTTCTTTTCTTTACCATCCCAACCCGTTGCCATCCTTCCCTCGCGATATGAACCGACCAATTGTCCGTCTGCAGCGCGAATAAAACCATGGAGGATGACCAATGAAGAGACATGAGGGCGTGAGCCTGGCCTGCCTTGAGCTTCCGTGTATTCTCAAGAGCAGAAATAGAGAAGAGAGGAAAAGTACACATGGCGACAGCCCTTGACCATGTGCCCTTTTCCATACCTGCAGAAAAGGCATTGATCCTGAATAGTAATAGGCACGTTTTCTTTTCGAGACCACTGCCCCCCCCAAACGCACTTTTCCATGGAATGAGCAAGTAAGGTTGGTTCCAAACATCCTGTACACATTATGTAATAAGCACTGGCCCCCATCGTGGCTCTGGAGACGCATCCGAGACCTCCGACTCTCATCGAAGGATGCTGGAACCATCGGTTCGTCAGCGGTTGCCGACACTGCAACCCAATCAATGCCCATCGCGGTCTAGAATAATTTCCACCTCGTGACCAAAGGGCAGTGGGAAGTTCGCCCGGAAGCAGGGATTGGCCAAAGGGTATATATCGAGAATAAAGATACGAAGTAGTTTCAAAGGCCCGTCCGCCTTCGAAATGCCAATATGACAAGATATGTGTATGTAGGTGATAGATCATCTCATTTGTTCGACCGCATAAAGTAAATCCAAAATGCTTCGTGGACGGCGCGCATGTATAAAAAAGGGGGTGGGTATCATAGAAAGCGTAAGAGGAAACACAAGAACTTCAATGCAATGCCGAAAGTAGTCGGAATGGACCTTTGGCCAAGGAGCAGTGCTGGCCGGCGTCGTCCATAATGGTGATCAAAAGGTTATATTGCGACGGCGGTATGATGGTTGTGATGGTTATGGCGGTCGCGCGAAATCCAGCCGAAGAGATCGGCTCTTCCACCAGGTTGGGTTATCGGGGTGGGTGGTTCTACAGGCGTCCGCACCGTGGTTTCTCTCGGTTCCAGCAGTAGGCTCTTTCTGTAGTAACTGACTTGAACGTTGCCCTGGTCCAGCTCTTTCATGCGAGCAATCTGGGCCTCGATCCACTCCTGCATCTCTGGGATCTCGGCAAGACGGTATGGTAGCTGAAAGCGCTGCAGATCGCTGATGATCTTGGCTGTTCGGCTATGCTTGTCGAAGTTGATCACCGTCAGTCCCTGCCCGTTGGACCCGGTCCCTGGGAGCTGTTTGGTAGCTGGGTTGCCAATGTCCACGAATGTGAGATCTGTAAGAAACATCCCCAGGAATGGGAGACAAGGTGGTACGTGTCCCTGAAGGCGGGCCCGGAGGACTTTGTTGTTATTGGATGGTTCGACAATGGCGTGAAGTGTCTTGAACACCTCCCGCCTCCTGGGACTAATAAGGTCCCAAGTTTTCCGTAAGCGGCTGATTACAGAGCTGTTGAGGCTGCAAACAATGACCATCAGACCATCGTAGTTATTCAGTTCGAGACACCGATGGGCTATCTTGATCCACTGCTTAATCGTAGCCGCCCGCCTTTTGACTTCAGAGTGCTGCAATATAGTGTCGGCGACGAGGTTAGAAAGCTCGTTTGAAAATCCGGACATGGCCTTGACATTGGGAGAGTTGACGCCCCCCTTCTTCATCCACTGAGATCCCAATAGCTCCTCGGGTTTTATGGAACAGAAGAGAGACATCTGCTTCAACGTGATCTGGCGGGCCAGCTCGAGAGAATCGAAGTCGAGGATAGATGGTGTGCTGCCGCCCATTTTCCAATTGTTAAGAAGGTGATGTTGACTCTTAGACAGAGTAGGAGGGGGGAAAGCCGCATCAACAGATCCTGATGTGGCGGATGGGGTGTTACTACTAGGCTTTCCTGTAGGCGGAACTAGCCGCGATACCATATGATTCTCCGCGGAGGTTGCACGTTGTACCAGATCCGTAAGCCGATGGCCAGCCGAGGGAAGCATAGGCCCGAGCTTGAACTCGGCAAAATGCGCTATCAGGGGCAGTGCTTCTCTGTCCGTTGACTCCTGCCAATGAGACTCCAGCCAGCACTTGACGACGTTGTACACACGCAACCGAACAGGATTGGCAATGCTGGGAGACTCGCCGACATAGCCAAACCGATCGATCAGAGCCTCGACTAGTTCGGTTGGGCTGCAGAACAGGCGGAAGGTGAGATAGAAGGCTGATACAAACATGGCGTCCGGGGTGGTTTCGTTAGTTGTAAGGCGCTCCACCAGCGCAGGCAGCGAGCCTCCGATTACCTGGTTGTCTTTGTTGAACAGAAGCTCATGGGCAAACGTCTTCTCTAGTAACCTCGACTCAACCTCTTCGACCTCTTCTGAAAGCGCCGAACTGGCTGTGGCACTCAGGTCCGACAGCGAGGGTTGGTTCCTGGGTTGGGCGCTATCCGGAGTAGTGGCGCGCGTAGATGTCTGGGATATCACACTCGACTCTGAGTCGCGACTGAGATACGAACTGCTCGTGCCTGAGCTCGTCGCGGTTCCTGTATCTGAACTGAAAGAGCCGTGTAACTCCAAATCGTGTGATGCCTCCGTCGTGGGGCTGTAAGGCTCGTCCGGAATCAAGGAGGTACTAAGCTTTGGTAGTGGTGGTAACAAAGGCCTGCATAATACGCCTACCGAAACGCGACTCGAGGGGACCTCTCCCGCTGCAGCAGACTGGGGCCGAGACAACGGCAAGGGAACCTCAGCTGGCTCGCGGCTCTCAACTGTGGAGTTGCACGAGGGAATGTCAGGCAGTGGCTTATCCACTGACAGGTAAACCGAGGACGTGGCTGGCGAGGTCGGTGATGTGGCGGATTCAGTAAAGTTGGCCTTCTCGGGCGTCCGTGGACGGCTTTCTGACGCTGTCTCAAAGATGCCAAGGTCGAGGCCCAAGTCCGTCTCCTGGATTTCGAATTCAAAATCGCCAATCTTTTCAAGCACCCATTTCGTCCTTGCAACGCACTCGCCGGCTGTCTTCACGCAGTGGATGGCCGCTTGCTGGAGGGCGTCATCGTGCGGCATGACGATGTGGTCCGCCTCCCCGTCGCAGGCTCTCAAGATCTCCCGCGCCGAGGCGACCAGGTCGCAAATGTGGTCAAACATCGCCGCCCGTGCCGATTCCAACGGCTCTGGCATCAGCGTGTTATGCTCACACACTACATTGACCACACCCCAGAGAGCTCCACCAGACGCTGTCGACCGCCCGACGGCCAAGGCGAAGTCCTTCCGGGAGAGGGATTGCAGACGAAGTCGGCCAATCAATGAGCTCAAATGTGATAGGAAAGCGTCGTGGCAGGAGTTTAATTGTTCAGAGAGCAGGTTCTGGGGTTGTGCGGACGGGGAGTGGCCAGCCAGAGATACCCTGTGTGTTATATTCGCTGACAGTCGATTGGCTGCTTGCAAATTCATCTGAGACAGTTGGTTGTCTGGTGCGTTTGTCGATGATTGGGCGCATGGCAAACGCTGAGGGGTCAACTCATTTGTCTGTGTCACGTCGGCCCAGGCCTGTGACGGAACTCCGTCAGTATTCGTGCGGGAGCCTGCGTCACCCCCATCCTCCTCCCCCTGTTCAAATCCCGTAGTCTCTGCTGGTGGCGTCGGTGGTACAGACGACTCCTCCATCACGGTTGTCATGACCGTCACCAACGGCGCCCGACAACGCCGGTCCTCTTCCAGCAAATCCAGAAATCGGACACCCCGAATCACCACCTTGAAAGCCCTAAGAATCATTTCGTCGATGACATCGTTCACATCGTCGGTGTAATGGGCCGAGAACCGCAGCATGCCCTGTAATCGCTTCGCAGTTTTCACCAGCATGGACAGCTCGGAAAGTAATCCCTTGCGACCACGTCGAAGTGCGTCACTCCGTTGAATGGTAGCCGTCTCTCGCGTCAGGCAGTGTGTGCGTTCCTAGTAGAAATGCTTAATTTAAACCATCCTGACGCCTCACAGTGACGTGGCACTTACGAGAAGGTAACGGACGCCGGCGATGATGCCCTTCATGAACTCTTGGTTTTCGAAAATGTCCTGATCGTCCGTGACCGTACTCCTAAGCAGGTCCCAAAAGTTCAGTAAGGCTTTCAGCAGATTCCGCATCTCCTCAGGATCATATGCTTCACAATAATTTGTTGGTAGCCACCCCCTCGCCCCTGTCGCCAACAAAGTGCCGTCCGCCCAACCATTCGTGTGGATTGAATGCACCAGTACCACATCGCCTTCGTCAAGAGGTAGAGTGATGGTAGTGTCTGAGACGGTACAGGCCGGCTGAAATGGGTAGAACGCCCTGAGAAAGTTATGAAATATCGGACGGGGCGGCGGAGGCTGGGCCACGAGTTGTTCCTGCGAATCGTTCGGCGTGGAAGGCGGTGTTATCCGAGAATGCGCATATGCGCCCGTCGAAGAATCCACGGTACCATCGTCTTGTGAACTGGCGCTCAGAGAATCTGAGCGACATTTGGCAATGGTAAGAGGTGCGACCTGCAAGCTCGATCGTACCGGTTGTGTGTCCAGCATCATTGTTGCTGTGGAAGGACGCCGTGAAGCACCATGGGACTTGATCCTGCTCGCGGACGCCAGTAGGTTTGCGGTTTATGCTCGGCCCCGTGCCTGGACGAATTGACTTCCCAGCAGACCAGTGAATCCAACCAGGAGCCCTAAGCAAACTCCTCTCGTCTCAAGTCCATCCACCACTGTCGATTGCCCTGGGATTGGCAGCCGTTTCGTATATACTGGAATCGGTGAAATTACTTGGAAAACTCAGACTAAGCAACCTGAATTGTCAGGCAGGTAATGCAGGGTGTCTATACGTGTTAGGATTGTTAGTCAACTAGAAAAGCATGTCTTGTGTATCGGGCGATGCTATGCCAGTCGCGAATGTGCAAAAGCTGGAATGAAGGGAGGCGTGAATTGCTAAACAGAGCGTGAGACGGGAAGCTAGTCAAAAGAAAACATCGGGAATGGCCCCCCGGGACTCTGCCACTTTACATCGACCGCCCCAAGCCGGTGGCAGAAGTCAAGGGAAAGGGGAGGGCGGAGCAACCGTGAGTATGAAACCCCCTTTCGCGAAGAATTCGTCGCGTGCTACAGTAGGGGTAATCCATGGTCCGCGTTGTCATACCCGATGAAAGGGAGATGCGATGAATGAGGCCAAGTCGTTCGTGTGAGGGAGAAAATAGTAGCAGAGGCCGGAAAAGTCAATAGCATACCTGTCGTGCGTCTCGTGCAGCTACCCGTCGTCAACAGAGCGGACGCCGTTGGAAATAGAAGTTCGTCCAGTTTTTGCCCTCTGCCCTCCTGACTCACGTAGTCGATGACCTCTTTCCGTCCGTATGGGTTCAAACAAGAATAAACGGTTCTACTGCACGTAGATACCAGTAAGTCATGTGTTTGGTGGTTTGTCTTAGATCTCCGATTGAATCGTAAGAGGTATAGGGAAGGTAGGTACGTAAGAGGGGAGACGGGACTTGGGAGCAGAAACGATAATAAGAACAACATGGTGTATGCTGTACTGCCCTTCCTCAACCCCCTGCAGCGATGGGTCGTTGCCAGGTCTAGTCTTGTCGTCTATGTAACCCTAGTCTGGTCGGCTCATGTCTCCGAGAAGCAAAAAGCGACGGTCGTAGCCCTGCCCTGCAGCCCCTTGCCCCTTCTGGTTTGGTAATGTACCTACCTCCCCCACCGCGCAAACCCTTGACATGCCTCGACTGCTGTATCCTTGCCACGCTAATACGTTAGTCGACAGGCTTGGCAGACTGTGCTAGTACGTTTATGCCTCCGTCCCCTGTCAAGCACAAAAAATATCACGAGTGGGGTGCTCAGCAAGAACCTACCAAAGCACAGTGTAACTTACTGAAAGCTTAAACTTCGACTGTACATGTAGCATTACCCGGCGATGTGCCGAATTGCATCCAATGAGCAAGCGTTGCAAGATCTTAGCGTCCTCTTGCGAGGGAAGGGGCCAAGATCTTCAGAACTGCCACCGTAATTCTACACAGTGGCTATCAGTTTTAAAAAAATCAACACACGGTGAGTCCCCATGATGGCAAGGATGGCTTCTTGTCCCTTAGGGTGACGTTGATGCTACCTACACTGAATGAGATGTCACAGGGTTGAGCATAATTCCAGGCTATGTATGGTGGATGTAAGACTAGAGTGAGACACGGGGAAGTCGTGCGTGCATATCCTACCTAGGTGGCATGAGGCGAGAATTCCTAACCTATCTGCTTACTTTAGAAGATTCAACCCCACGAAAAGGGAAGAGGACGATTTCCTCCAAAAGGCCATTCTCGAACCTCGACGCCTTGTTTCCTTTTAGGACAGTCTCCCAGTGATGGCGACCAATCGGGCGACCTCTTATCGACAATGGTCCGTATTGGACACGGTCAGACCGTTATTCTATGCAGCTATGCCTGAAAGTGACCGGTCTGCTACAGTACTCTGTATGTATATGGCCACACAGATAGAGAACTGGAGAAGGAATCAAGACCGCCACGAACAACGCAGGTTACGGGTTGTCGTACTACTCTGTGCTGCAACAGAAAACAACCAAATATACGTTTCCATATGACAAGACAGAAAAGATATGCTCGGCCGAATACCGAGTCTTGTGACGACTTACAACCGCATCATCGCATCAAGTAATTCCCAGACTACCTGCCTAGACTCTTTACCCAAGGTATCTAGGTAGGAAGCTCGTTTTCTTCCACGAAGATCCACGTTGTGATGGTGATAGCGATGCCTACATTAAGTATAAGATGACGAACAAGCAACAAGGGCAGCTCACGCCTACATTTTCGAAAACGTAGATTTTCACCGATATCTACTTCCCAGCTTGACAGGCATGACAGGCCGTGACAGGGTTGTCCATAGCACCTGTTGGAGGCAGAGAGGAAACGGTCGTGGCCTGCCAGGTGCCCAGGCGCGCCAGGAGTTGCCCTGCAGTTGTTGCGCAACGGGGGACGTCCCGATCAATACTAATAGTAGTCCGCTTGCTAGGTAGTGGCCAACTCTAACAAGATCGGCACAGTATCATGCCATGAGCCTACACTATGTTATCTAAGGTTACATGGTGTCGAATGCATCCGCCTCATTCATCCCGCATTGGTCTTGGGCGACGGATCGTCAGCAAATCAACTCGTAGGGCTTGTCTCCATTCGCCGACCCTAACAGCACTCCACATAGATCGCAACATCTAGGTCCTCGGCAAGTTGATGGACTTGCTATTTGAGACCAATCACTTCGGATTGCTTCTTGGATTCATGCCATATCAGGAGTCAGCACTCATCGAGGAAGAGCACGCCTTTCAGTCGTTGCACGCGCTGTTACCGCTTTGCCAATCCAACCTACATAGTAGGTTAGCCTATTTTACTTGGGCATCGCAGTGGTGGGTCTCGCCGCTTGACTCTGGATTTAAGGCACGTGAATCACGGTTGCATGATGGGCCATTCTGTCCTGAGGTCAGTTCTCTGACAAAGTTTATTTATTAAGATTAGGATTGTGGATGACAAGCGGACAGAAAGGACACCGGTAGGAAGAAGCACTTCTTTTCTCTGTTGAGTATTGCTCAACGTCTTCTAACTTATCAAAGCACATGTTTAATTGCCATTGTCCAACTAAGAAGAGCCACCAGCCTTTTTTGTATCATTTCCCTTACACATAAAAAGCTGCTAAGAACTGAGTTTCTTCTACTTCGCAGATGGACAGACAAGCTCAGCAATGCAACATGGCCCGTCTTACCACATCTCCAACAACGGCGACCCTATCATGCCAGTGCTCTGCCACCCCCTGGCCGCTTTCTCGATAGACTCGCGTCGCTATTGGTACGGAATGTTCAACACTAGATACACGTTACAGCTAGAAGTACAGTCGCAGATATTCTTGTAAGGCTATTATTGAATCCCCATTCTATGCTGTTATCCAAGTCGATCATTGGGACCACTCAACTGCCCGATTGGCTGTGCAGAACTCTCCGAGTGACCAAATAAATACAACAGGGCCCCGTTGTATGTGTTGCATACCAACTTCTCGCTAACCTTATCTCGTGGCTTGAGCTTTGGGCAATAAATCGGTTTGTGTTGACCAATAATTTTGGATGCCTCCTCGCATCTTCACTCATGCGTCTGTACCTACAGCTCCTCGAATGTTGCAGTTGGGAAGCATCCTTTCTATCTCCAACTTCACGTGTACTAGAAGATAGCACACCCGTTATCTCTTTACCTAAGTACTGAGATCGTGGGAGTGAGACTAAGGTTCTTTTTATTGCATCTCGCGGTGGATTCATATGTGGAGATTCCAGTGTAATTATCTATAGTTATGGTCTGCTCAGGAGACTTAGACTCCTCACGCCACCAGGACGCCAGTTACACAGCCTACAATATGAGGAATTCGTTGATTTCATTCACTGCTATCTAAATCCTGTGGATGCGCCAGTTAGCTGAGCCTCCCAGGTGATGTGCGTATCATATGAGCGGCCTCTGGCCGCCTCATAATGTGCGTTCCATCTCAGTACCTAAGTTAGCCATCCTCTCTCGGTAAAATTCCAATTCCCAAGTGAGCTTTTACTGATCAGAAACTCGTTACCACCGAGCTTACACACAAGTCTGATACGCCGCCTTGCTAATTAACAAATTGTGCCACACAATTGAATAGCAAGCGATAACACTGTCAACATATCTGTCGAATTGCATAAGGTCCTGTCGCCTCTTTAAGTTTGATCAGCTACTGTGTAAACAATTGGCCAACTGGCACCCGATGACGTTGCTTAAATTTCGCACTTTGGTACTGGTCCTGATCATCAATCAGGTACGGATTGACAGACATTAGTGCCATTTGTGTGTGCACTAGTCTGCTTCGGTAATTGGCTGGTGGAGGGGTTTCCTGTTCCAGGAACTGGATCCCAACGAATGGCAGGCTTCAGGTTACTTCCTACCTACCTGCATGCAAGCCACTTGCATTTTCACCCTCCGAACTCTTTGCAGGTGCATTCCTAGTCTAGACACAGCATACATGCATTCGATCTCGAGTTAGCGGGTACCTATCTCCAAGTCCAAGTTGGCGCAGCCACCCGCAAGGGTCCGTGGCATCACAATATCACTACACCAGCCTCGACACGGACGGCAGCCAGGCGTGTCGAGGTAAGGGTATTCGTCGAGACGGGACCTCACGAAACCAAAGATGCGGGGACTTGCATGGCTACGAACTATTGTACGTCAGATAGCCGAGTCAAACCCCGGATGCCGGTGGACTAGTCTGCGGAATGCTGTGGCTGTATTGTCTTGCCTACAGCATCACCGTACGGCAGTATTCTGAACTTGAGCTGATTCACTGATGGCATGTGCCATGTAGGTTGATTTAATCCACTTCGTAAAGAGTACCAAGTAAAATCTAGATGGGATACAACAACCGATGCCAATTGACGCCACACTCCCGAGCGCGTATAAAGTGGGCCTTGACATGCAGGGCAACACACTCTGCCACCCTATTTGGTGATATCGAAGAATGCCAAGAATGTCACGCTGCAGAATATCACCGTTGTCACACTTGCTTTGGGCGGGTCCCTTCGTGCTGGCGGGGATGCAGAAAATCACAAGCTGATACTGCTGCAGTCTGCAGTCTGTTCTGGTGCTATTACTTGGCACGTCATCCCGAGCTCTGGGCCACCGGTTTCTCTCCAAGTATGTTAGATGGGTGCTGTTCTTTCTGAGCATAGCATACACGGGAGGGACCAAGCTGTATGCATGATCATTCAAGCAGGAAGCCAGGCAAATGCACTTTGTACACAGAGATACTGCTCTATTCATCATCGTGTGCAAACGCGGGCTCAAAGGCATGCCTCTGGGACGTGGACTCCGTTATTGTCAATTGCAGGCGCTACTCGCCGGCCTTAACTCAAGTCAATCAGACATGCTGCTCTGGGATAGGCCGATTGGCATGCACAAGAGGCCCCCGTATCCCATTACCGAGGTCGGCGACCATATATCTGGGGATCGGAGCATTTTTTGAGGTCATCGTTGAGCCAAGAATAAGCCCGAATTGGAGAATCAGCACGATTCTTGCATCTCGCGTGGTCGCAAAAGAAAGTTAGAAGAGGCACAGCTACGAGGGGTCGTGGTGGTGTACTTGGTAGGAGGGTTATGGTTATCTTCAGGGCTTCGCCCTATGACGCCGCAGCGGAATGCTTCCGGGCCAGCAGCCGTCAGCTTACAAGGTAGCAGCCAGATACGGGGGTTCCTTTAGACCTACAGTAGTAGGTTAGCAGTACAGGCTTGTCGACAATGCGGTCTTTGCAGCTGAAAGAAAAGAATTGGATCAAAAAAAGAAAGATCACCGTGAGGATGCGGCGTTTTTCCTCTTTTCCAATATATCCATTGGTTGCTTCCAGCGCAAGGTAGAAAATATTCCCGAACGTAACCTGCAGGGCAATATCTCGTAGTACTGCTGTACAGGTAGGTACAGCAGTATTTCTCGGCTCTACTATGGTATGTGTCTCCGTGTCGGGATGACTGTCCAGTCGGATTTAAATGGAGCGGCCACATCGAAGCACGACCGATTTGTGGCGCGGGAACCGTTTTCTAAAGACGCTTGAAGTGCCGGATTGCCCCTGACGCTAATGCAAAATCGATATTACAAGCTGCAGTGCTCTTCTCCTCATAGGCCCCAATCGACACACTGCAGAAATACCACCTCGTATATGTCACAGGTCGCTCTGCTGGGTCCATAAACTTCCGTTTTGTACCTATCTCTATCTTAGGTAGTAAATTTAGACAGGCATGCGTCAACGCAACATCGGCATATCAGATACCGACATCTCGCACCCAGCAAGAATCAATCGGCTCAACCAGAGGCCGGATTAATTCGTAGATAAACCGACAGCTTGGGTCAATGGTAGCAGAAACTGGTTCGCAAAAGGCCAAAACTGCCCTCGTGGCCTCATGATTGGACTCGGGGAAAGTGTTTCCCATGGCGCTTTCCGGCCCTTTGATTATTTCATGTTGTGTGGTGGCTGGCCCCTTCAAGTCTTGGACCTGGCGTGATGCTCCTCTAGGACTGCTTCCTTCAATCGTCCTAGGTTAGCAGCTTGTCGAGGATCGGCTTACTCTTGAAGCGAGGAGACTTTACACACGCTTAAGCATCATGCAGTCATAGGCGCACCGCACTGCGCTCGGATTCTAGTTGTTGTACATGTTGTAAGTCAATAGGACGACAAGGCATTGTCATTTCCATGACAGCTCCGTCTTACAACCGACACTACGAGATGCAGGCCACCAGCGGCTCAAAGGGGAAGACTTATTATGGAGGCTACATTACGATGCCCAAGCGCGTAGGCTCCCTGGGCATATCCGGAGCACCATCAAAATCTGCGCAGCACCTGTTGGGCATCTTCCCCTCGATGCCCTCATACTGTCCAGAGCTCCAGTGCCGGACAAAGTAGGTGGGTAGGTAACAACACCGTGGAAGTGCGTGCACTACGCTCCAACCCTTTTAAACTAGGAATGTACAGAGAGGTATGCTCATTTCACTACTGAAATATCGTCAAGCTTTGCTAACCTAGTTAGTCGAGCCGCTTTGTGGCCCGGCGCGAAGCTACTGTAAGTTTAAGTGCCGAGTCAAATTAGACATGAACACTTCACTGCCGTTTAAAATGAATACCGTGCCGTCCGGGGCCGACATATGTGCCGTGCCGGCTTTGCATCAAGGTATTCTTACCATGAATGGTACCTAACGTACCTAATGTAGGTATCTCTATGGACCTGAGGAAGTGTTGTTGTCAGTTCTTATGCAGCAATTGTAAGGTAAGATGACCGATTCCGTGACTCTGGCTTCAGCTGTGCAAAGAAACTAACGGCGTCCTTGATGGCAGATGCATTTCCCTCCTGCTACGGTAATCAGAAGTGAGGTTGGCAAGTAATGTGTACAGTATCTCATAATTCACCAATCACTCAGGAAACCTTGCCAAGGCTTTCATTTGGCCCTGTCCACTTTCTTCCTAGAATGGCGACTAACAGATGTGGGGTTGGCTAGACTAGTGCTTCACTTCAAATTACTGTTAGCTGCCATGTGGCTTCGAATTTGAACTGTCGGCCACTGAGACCAAGCCCGACGTAGGTCCAGGGCACCCAAAGCTCAAAAAGGAGGATGTCTGAAAGATGTGGCCATACTATATCTGCTCAGGGACATATCTGTGCCTCTATGGAGCGTTACTCACTGCAAGAGTGGCCGAGCGGTGTGCCATTTACCTCGTCGGCAATCCTACTGTCTGAAAGCGCCGCCTAGTATCTCCCCTAACCTAGCCTCTATTGACCGCGACTGGGAGGGAAGTGTTGTTCAGATTCCTCCACCCTTGGCAAGTTGGCGAAGAATCTTGGATACAGTGTCGTGTCGTTAGGCCTGCAAGAAAATTCTTCATGCAAGCCAGATTAACTCTGGACCCGGCGGGATGGATTTGGGTCAAGCCACAGTGAACCTGTTACCTAACCTGTCAAGATGCTGGCCTGGCGATGCGAACTGGTGGGTTAGGTAGTGTGTTGCTCAGGGGTTGCACGGGACAGCAGGATCTATTCAGGATCGAGAGACCAGACTGGAACCAAGCCCTTGCCCTCTCCTTGCAAAATTGCATGTCTATTTCCATCCACGCTTTTCCAAGTTTGAAGTTGAAGCCTCTCAGGTCGTTGGCGCTATTTGATCTGTAATATTTTCAATACTTGTACATTGTTGGTAACCAACCCACTAACCGTCAGCTAGGTATGCTACAAGCTTTCAGAACGGACCCATTCAACCAACAATTGATACAACCTCCAGGCTCCTCTCGCGTGCCTTGCGGATAAAACGTCTGCTTTACCGCTCTACCCAGTACTGCACTGTTTTACACGTGGCGTCTAGAACATACCGGTCAACCCAGGATCATGGGCTACAAACAGACGCTCGAGGACCAACAAGGACAACCAACTATCGCCGACAAGAAGCCCCTGTAGGCTGTTGGTTCACTGAGGCTCCGCCACTGTAATAGGTACTTAAGCAAGGGAGATGTGTACGTTTTGCGCTCCGCCTACAAAAGCCAACAACCAAGTCGGCTAAGGAGAGAAAGATACGTATCACTTCTCATATTGAAATCGAAGCTATCCACTCCGGATAGTGAATGGAAGAGATTTCCCCGAATCCCAAAGACGGAATATTCTTCTGCCTTACATCCCCGATTCGCAACACACAGGAACGAGCAGGCGATCGGGCTTTTTTCGAGGACATATGAAAAGCACGTGGGGAGATGCCACATTTTTATGATATATCCCCAGCCTTGTCAGACGTTGTGAAACGGCACCCACTGGTTGGTAGATACTCACTCACTGTATCATAGAGAGAGAGACCCTAACTCACATGTCCGTAAGTAGACTACTGTAAAGTAAGAAGAAGGGTCGCATAAGGTGGTTGCAGCATGCTGTATCGTGCATACATACATCATCATGATCAGCTTCACTATCTAACCTACCTAATTCAGATCGCTGATCCCCCAGATATTCGGGTTCAACCTTTGCATTTTGCATTTGCATAGCGGCTCGCAGCTTTTAGGTAAGATCTAGTATGAGCTAGACTAACCTACCTAGCCTTTTCCCCACGTAAAAAAAGACAAACCATTACGGAGGAACGGAGTGTTTTAAGGGGTCCAAATTGCATCAATCTCGACATGACTCGAGGTTGAACTAAAATAGCTCGAGAGCTGGTTCACGTCAACTTATTAACGTTTCGTGCTAAGAATACCACATACAAATCTAGTATCTTATACTGTATTGTAGCTAATTGTGGTCACAGTGTGGTGTTGAGAGAACTATGATGGGTTAAGTAAGTAAGTACCTAGGTTAGTCTAGTCTAGTTTTAGGCATACACAGCGCGGAACTTTAATTTCGGGGATACACCTTGCAAGGTCTGGATCTGGGGAATTTGAGATCTACAAAACCACCAACCAACCAACTGTTGTACATACGGACGAATACACAACACGTTTTTCGGCAACATGGAAATTCCCAAATCGCCGATCACAAACACACACATGTTACAGTACAAGGTTGGTTTGGTGGGCGCATCTAGACTTAAACCAAAAGCCTTAAATTGCCACATAGCAAGTACTATAATATTTGTTGGTACAGTAGTACAAACGTAACTATTCTCAGGTTACTTGTAGGTAATTTTGGAAGAGTTTGAGACCTTGGAACATGGAATGCGGATTTTTGTAGCTTTGGTGATATGGAAAAGTCTTTACTGAGAATGAGTTAGGTTAGATGTATATTGTTGTTTTGTACCACAAGGAATTCTCATCTTGGACCCATGGACGACCAAACTTCCATGAACCCATGCTATGCTTACATACCAGCGCCCCTAGGCAGGACACTTGTTTGCTTCGCTCGTTTGTCTATTCGCTATCTAACCCCGCCGATGCCTTGGTTGCTGCCTCGCCTTGAGTCGGGGAATCTCGCGAGTGCGTGGCCGTTCAGCTTCTTATCTTCGGCGTGACGACATAGGTTAGTTTGCTGCTTGAGGGACATACGCTCTCCTCGAGGGTATCTTCATGAGCCAACTGCGAGAAAGAGGAGGATGAAGAGGAGGAGTAGGAGGAACAAGGTGATAGGAGGGTCACGGCAGACGCGTGTCTGTGCCATATCATACATATCCCGTGCGGCCCGGTTCTCTTCTGTCACAGTGCTGGAGCCGACGTGAGATGGCAAAGTTGGTGGTGATGGGCTGGTGGATCGAATGACGGGCAGTGAGAATGCTGTCGTCGATATACTATCATGAACCGTCTCGCATCTCGAAGTTGTCTCAATAAGATGTCAAGCGGGCGTGTAGCCGCGCTTTCAATCTCGGATGTTTCTTTCCGCCAACTTCCTCCTACCCACCGTTCGGCTCGGTTGATAGAAGGGATGGCTGTCGATGTCGCCCTCGAAGAGTCCGTCTCGCGAATACTCTCCACTTGTCCGAGGCAGTTGCTAGAACTTGCCTCTCACTGGGAACATTGGAGAGCGTGCTGACTCAGGAACTGGCCAACCGGACGCGGAGAGCACATCGCAGTCGGCTTTCTTTTCATATTCTTGGATTTAGGGCAGCTGTTACTATATCTCATCGCATGAATGTGACTAGCAAAAGAGACCCCCTCACTCATCACTCGTCACATCATACGATGAACAAGGTACAGCTCTTTAACACATCACAGGTTTCTCTCACAAGGATCTCAGTGCTTGCTTACAAGTCACATGGTCTGCCTATCTAGACTGACCAGGATGGCTCAGGCATATTTCGATACAGATTTATCTATCTATCCAGCCTCCGCAGTGCACATTGCCTATGCCCCAGAAGTTCCAGTGTCATGGGTAGCCCTTGACCTTTTGATGCTGGCTAGTCTCTATATATGTTAGGCACATATATGTAAGTGAGTGAGCCCTGGTGGGAAAATGCTACCTAATCTCGCAAACCCACGATCATCTGGGCATAACCTACTTACCTAGTCTGGTCGGGCTAGACCGTTGTCCGTATTTTCCTTTCCCCTAGTAAATATTCTCCAATGAGAATCCATAACCTCACTACCCCGCGTGGTTTTTTTCTGTCTTCCCCTTGTCCCCCTGCATCGACCCCCTGCATTCTCCTGTATGTATGTATGTATGTTAGATCGCCACTTGCACACATGTCTTGGCAACGCACGAGCATGCTTAACTAAACTAACCTCAGGTTATCTGTGTAAAGTTGCAGTATCGAATTGGTGATGAAGATTGTTTACAGACAAACATCTTGACAGCATAAGTGAGATGCCAAATTGGCGAGTTGTCAGAAGAGATATGGTTCTATATGTATTGGGATAGCACATATGAGATATGATAAAAGTGCCAGATTCAATGGTGGTAAGTAAGCATTAAACAGGCGAGACGGAAGGATTGAGTCGTCGGTAGATCTTTCCAAGGTTAACCTTACCTAGGTAGAAGAAGTACTTCAGGATAGTCGCTCTTCGACTTGTCGTTCTTTTTTCTTTTGTTATATGCCTCTCCTTACCTATATCTGTTGGTGCTCTGCGCATGCTTACTTACCTAGGTCCAATTATTTGTCAACGAAGGAGGATTTGTGACACTGACAGCTCTCTCTCTCTCTCTCTTACCTCAATGCTGGCTGGGGCAGAAAAACTTATCGGGCCTCCCTACTTCAAGTAGACTGACTGCAATCGTCGTGAGAAGATATAAAGATCATCCTTGTAGCTAACCTAGTGTTGTACGCGCCGTAATCTACACCACACCACTTTCCTGCTGAATGCGACTCGGTCGAAAATAACGGACAATTGAACCCTGTTTTTTCTTCCCTTATCCTCTTTTTTCCTGTCCGTGCGCTCGCACTCTTCCTGTATGATCCGACCGGTTATATGTGTGCTGCCACTCTTGTCGCATTGGAGTGACTGTGATAGAAGGAACAAGCCCTAAGTCGAGCCATCGTCGTATTCTGCTGCGATTGCGAACGGTGGCTATAAAGGAACCATTTACATTGTCTGCAGGGTCTATGTGTTCCTGCATGAGTATACACCAAGTCGGCATCCATCTTTGTACCTACTTCTTACACTACCTATCTATCCGACCTGTATAAATTAGGCGCCTAATACTGCGACTGCAACACACCAGAAGCCAGCTCAGTCGTCCAAGTAAAAAAGGACGCAAAGCGTGGATCAGTGTGGGTGGCAGCGCTAATAAAAAAAAGTCAGGATATCATCGTTAACAGCTCAATGCCCTCCCCCCATGCACGGGACGGCCGGGATAAGACGGGGTTGGGTTGCTTTAATAATTAAAATTACCCTTGCCTCTTTCCCACACACCATCTTCTGCGGAAGGAAATCTTGTAACTCCAACCCTCCTCCCCTCCCCTCCTTGTCAGCCGTGGGGAGCGGGGACCCTCGAGCGTCTATAGATGAAGTAGGGTGGGTATGTGGGAGTGATCGCACTGCAATCTGAGCCGACGAAGAGCCTATTTAGACAACTTGTTATTTAAGTACACAATATACCCTTTTTCAAGGTAACCTAACAAACAGAGCGCACTGGAATGATGTTTTGAATATAAGCATAGTGAGAAAGAGAGATGAATGGATGGTGAAAAGTAAAAGGTCAAGTAATCCAGTGGTGGAGATGTAAGGTTAATACAGAAAAACTTGTGCTTTTATTACTGAGTTACGGACTAGTCTAGTAGGGAGGCAGTGTATAAAGCAGCGCAAAGATAACAAATCCATCTATAAATTCCTGTTCCTAAGCATGTCTGGTCCGTCTCAGATGTCCCAGATCATGCGTGCGAGGCATGAATGTAAGAAAGCTAAGCGAAAAAATCAAAGCAACATCCTCTCTCTCCCTTCGCAACAGCAGATACGTGTGCCTCTCTCTGTCTCATTCAACGGTATGCAGGCTAGTTAGTCCAGATTTCGAGTCCATTAAAACAACTCTCAAACCCGTGCTATTCTAATGAAAAAATGTAAGTATTATTAAAAACCCCTAGGTTAGACAGGTAAATCAAGAAAGAACTCGTGCTCGAGTAACCAGTTTCAGATAACCGAATAAGCAAAAGCAAGCTAAGTAGCTACGGCCGATCAACACTAAACAACCAACCCCTTTTTGCCCGTCATTAAAGTATTAAGTGTTGCTCGCTAAGAACACACACGAGATCTGATGTAAGGGACTTCAAAGTTTCTATCTATACTTTCGCTAAGTAGTCACACGACTCTTTACCAAAGGGAAGCGCTCGCATGGGAGATGTCTTAGTAAATAGATCTCAGTTATGTTCTCTCAGTACACTGCTCTAGGGAGGACGGGCGAGTGAGGTGGATGCGAGACAAAGACTCGTGATAGTTAGCGTCATCATGTCTCAGATGGATACTGCTGTATTGGGCGCAAGATTAAATCTGGGAGTCTGTGTGTCTGTCGTCTTGTTGCAATGACAAGATTGTAGTACGATCGTGTCACGTTGAGATGCCAGGTTAAGTTTGAGGTATGACGCGAGAAGGCTAGTATCAGGTGTACTTTCTCATTAAAAGCTTCGCTATGCTATGTCCTCCCAAGATTCACGTCACCTGGCACCACCGAACGTGACCTGTCAACACCCGCGGATATACAATAGACTATTCTTCGATACCCCTTCCCCTATTCTATACCAAGCCCCTATGAGCCAACATCTCCTTCACACCCGTAAGAAGAAGGGAGGAAGGTAGACACCCTACCAAGTTGACCTAACCTAGTCTAGTTCGCAGCAGTCCAGAGCGCAGGGCCGGGGTAAGGATAGCTCGTATAGTCCGTATACAGGTTGAACACAATGCCCACCTCGTCCTTCTTGTAGAGGCTGGTGCCCGGAACGCCATTCGTGGGCGCCACGGTTCCGGACCCGGACACGCGCAGGTTGAGGCACTGCGGGTAGTTCTGCGCGCCGCCGACGCTCTGGGCCCCGTGCAGCGCGATGATCTCGTGCCGGATCACGTAGTCGCCGGCCTTGAGGTTCTTGGGGATCACGGTCGAGAGCGTGTAGTTGTTGGTCAGCATCTGGTCCGTCACCCACGTCTTGCCCGACACGATGCTCGACTGGCTGATCTTGCTCCACTTGAGGCTGCCGGCGGATGCTGTTGAGATGCTTAGTAACGTTGTGATAGACCGAAATCAAAAGAGTAAGAAGCTTACTTCCAAAAGGCGCAATATAGTTAATTGCAGGGCCCTTATGCGAGTCCGCCCAGCCGTTCCAGTAGAAGGTCACCGTGTCGCCAGCCTTGACGTCGACAAAGTTCTTGCCAACGGTCGCGGACTTGTGGCATGCGATGTCGGACGTGCCGTACGCGTCGGGCGCCACGAAGCCTATGTCCTGGTTCAGCGCGTTCCAGCCCGCCGTCGCCGGTGCCTGGCCCGCAGGATAGTAGTACCACACCGGGTCCGCGCCCGCCGTCCACACGCCGTTGACCTTGACGCCCGTCACGAAGCCGTGGGCCGAGGCCAGCTGGGGCGCGAATACGGCGGCGGCGGCTGCCGCGAGGATACCAGTGGACTTCATCTTTTCTAGGTTACTTCAACTATAGTCAGGGATGAGATCAACTTGAAGAGCAGCAGTGGCAGTCGAGGGGGACGACGATCACTCAAGCTGCCTCTCCTTTATAGATGAGACCCCTATATACGAGTTCTGAATGGCAGAAAGTAGAATACCTCGCCTCAGTCTCAACGGGCCTAGTCGCGGGGAAATCGATCCGTCATTATTAGTGGGAAATGCGTTTCGAGCGTCTTCTGTACATCTTTCGTTTAATCCAACAAAAGGAAGCCAGCCGCACATCGCAAAGACAGCATACGGATTGGTGGATTTGGAAACTCAGCTCCCCAGCACCATCTCAGAGTTGTCCCCTCATTGGGCCGCGCGCTGTCGATGCGCCGTGCCGAGGCGGATGTAGACCGTCCGAGGCGCGCCGCCGCCCCGTTTGACAACGGAATACATGTTAAGTCGCTGTTGACTCCAAACCGAATCCGCCCCCCTGCCTGGTCCGGCCCACCACATCGCGATGGAGTAGCCGAGGATGGGTCTCTTCCAAAGAACTGTATGCCAAATTGCGTGATTCATGAAAATCGAGGCAAGTATGGCGCGATCAACCGACAGTCGGTATATGTCAATTCAACAGAGTAACATGGCTTGGTCGTATTGCAACTTCTGATACTGGAGCAATGAGAAGAGTACGGGAAGAACGCAACGGATATGATTTTGATCAAAGATTCGCATTTCAACCTTGCTCATACCAACAGGGCTCGTACACTAGCCTATATATCCCGTTGCTGCCAAAATGACCAATTCATTCGAAGAAAACAGCGCGCATTAGAGGACCGTTGACATGGGACTTAAATATCTGTACTGGTAGGATCTCGACCAAGAAAAATCTTATGCACACGCCGGCTGATGGCTTGGCCAACCGTTCGGTCCGTGAGTGCGCCGTCTTTGTTTGCGCTTTTCCGGCACTCTGCCAGCGCGAGCGGCCCTTCGTCTTCGAGCCCTCGCACCAGTTCCGGCAGAGTCGCGTACTTGGTCGCAATGCCGTAAGCGATAGGTGCAGTCACACGTGAAATCTCTTGCAGCATGCGTATGTAGGTGTCTTTAGCACCATCGCCAGTGCGGACTTGGCCAGCATCCATGCAGAAGCCCGCATCCGCACTGGCGTCGCGAGCCTTGCGGTATGGTATAGTGCTTATGTGTTGAGTGAATATGGCCACCCACTGCGCCGTCTCGACTGGTGCATTCGTATGATGCACCAAAGTCCCGTGCAATACCTGAAGAGATAATAGGCCATCTTCGACCTTATCCTCATCGATGTACTCCTGAGCCTGGTTGTTGGCCCGACGACGGGGTTGTCCTGACGACGAGCCTTGCTCAGCATTCGCTGCGATGCCTCGAACTGCCGAGGCAAACTGCCGGTTCAAAAGTTTCCTGTTCTTTCGCATCCAGGGAGTGAGGCCCTCGATCAGATATATGAGCTTCCTGTTCGGAAACTTGGTCTTCATCCGCAGCACATGTGCCTCCAAGTCTTGGCCCTCGGTTCCAAGGACGAACTTAACGAACTCGGCAGCCTGTAGAATGACCAAGACGTGGTCGTCGCCTCTGATGCGCAGTGGTGTTGGTTCCCAGAACCCCATATCTTCGTTGAATCGCGAGGTGACTTTGCGACGCCACTTGATTACGTGCTCGACCGTGCTGCTCCACGTCTCGTATTGCACGTCGAGGTCTCCCAACAACGCCTCTATCTGGACCTTGAGGCCGGGGTGAATGCTGGCAGGTATGTCGACGATCATCTCTGGCGTCGAGACCTTCTTGTCAGTCCGTAGTTTGTTAACCTCTGCCAACGCCTTATCCTTCTCCTTTTGCAGAGCACGCTCCTCTTTGGCTCGCTCTCTTTCGACACGCTTCCGCTCCTTTCCCGCGTCCTTGGCTTCTGCTTTCAGTCTTTTCTCGCGCGCCTTCTCTTCAGCAGAGATGGCGATTTTCTTTACCGGACGGGTCTTCTCAGGCTTTTTCTGTGATTCTGGCTTATGGGAACGTCGTATAGCACTTATTTTCGCGAAATCGACATTTTCCAGATCCGTGAGGTCATCGGACTCGGAATCGTGCTGTACAGAGAGGCTCTCGGTTTGCTGCTTTGACTCTTTGGAAACAGGGGGGCTTGATAGAAGATCGCCAATATCGGGAGCAGAACTCGATATCGGGTCCCACGTAGCTTTTAGGCGTGCGTTGGGGGGTGCTTCCGGAACCCTAGATGGCGGTGACGAAGCGAAAGGGTCGCTTGACAGATCAATGACTGCTGGCTTTCCGGATTTCTGGGGCTTTGTATTCTCCTCTGGGAGCCCTATCGCTGGAAGCTCTTTCGGCCACTCCCAAGTTCCCTGTCCTCTATTACTGGAAGAGGCACCGTGAGAACGGGAGACTGGGCTTTTGGAAATACGGTTGCGTGAGGTGGAAATCGTCGGCTTTTCCTGGGAGCTGGCAAACGGGTCGTCGGAGTCCACTGATGCCTTTCTATTTGTTTCCCGGCGTGGTAGGTGGACTGGTGAGCTACTTAATTCAATATCTTCAGCACAAAAGCCCAGTATTTTTTTCGTAGCAGCGGACTGAAGCGGTTTGATATGCAGGGGCTCGACTGCAGGAGGACTGGCGCGCTTAACCGCTGAAGGACTGCCCTTCTTTCCATTGCGCGAGGAGGATTGCAAGGTCCGAGGCTTTTTCGCACATTTCCCGTCTAAATCGCCAGTGTTGTCGGAGTCGTCTGACAAGAAGAGAAAGTCGTTGGAACTCGAGGCTCGCTTTGTTCCTGCAATAGACTCGGCGGCAGGTTTGCTTGTTTTGGCTGTGGGTGCTCCTGCTGGGCCGAGGCCTTGATGCAAGCCATGTTGTTTACTTTGGCGAGAAGGCACCAAAGGGGCTGTGGCAGATGCAGACGTTGGTGGAGAGGGACTCGAAGACAAGAGACTGATTATTTCGGGTGGCATTTTCTAGAACTTGGAGCTTCAATACGGCAGAGACAAAAATGAAAGCAAGACGGCCAATTCAACAAAATTGGAGAGCCAGTTGTCAGCAAGAATTGGCTGTAAAGAGAAGAGAAGGTGCTGTAGGAACAATATCTGCGAAGCGGGAGTGATGGCAAAGGTGTCGTAGTTTGTTTTGATACAATTGTTTTCAGTTCCCAGCCGTACTTCCTACAGCAACAGACGATACAGGTCAGCACTGGCAGACAGGTGGTCAATCAGCGTGCCACTGTCGTGTACCTGCCAGGCATGTGATGTGACCACCCCGCTCTATTTCTAACCTGGCATACAGGCACAGGAAGTTACAGAACACAGCAGGGAGTTTCATATGCTGTATGCTGTATTCAACTCTGTACCTTATCTGCCCGACTCTACTTGCTGGATCACTGGTCATTCCGATATTCTGCGATTGGAATATAACCCTCCTCTGCAGTACCTCCAAGAGCCTCAAACAAATGGCCTTACCAGAAACATCTTGAAGTATTAGGTTAGGACTCAGGAGGAATGGACAATAAGGGGCTGGCGGTGTGATCAGTCATAGGTTCTCAGTACCTCTTACCTAGGTGCCGACTTGTGGCAAAGCTTGCAGGGAGGGGATGCATCAAACCTGCGCGCTCAGGCAACCTTTATAGAGCCAGTAAACATGCACCAAAGGAATTTGCAAGGTTGAACTTGCATACGTGAACTGCAACGTGCTTTTCCCATGTATTCTGCAAGAGGGTACGAACAAGTTGCGCCTGCAGTACCATGTACAGAGTTATCTCAGTACTCAGACCATTCATGCAGGCTGGGAGTGTTATGCATTAATGCAGTTAAGCGGGATGAATAAGTGGGTGGGCCTGCACTGGTCTAAGTACTCGATCGGGACATTGTTAGGCATACCGGTACGTAGTACGGAGAGGTACTGTATTACGCCCTCCTCGGCTACATAAATTCGAAAAAAAAAATAGAATTTCAATAACGGTGTGCATTCAGGGCTAGGGGTACAGAATGCCTAAGTCCGACCGTTGGCCATTTTCTGTTTTCTGTTTTCTTCGATTTACTGTGGCCTTATATACATATGTACAGTACTGCGTAAATACCCTGACCTGCGCCCTCTCTGGCCGCAATAATTCGAAAAAAACAGAAACTAAAAAATGGCCAACAGTCGGACCTAGGCATTCAGTACCCCTAGCCCTACCTGTGGGTCAACGTTTAACTGTTAACCTACTATTAGGTAATAGTAGGCGATTTAAACTGTAACCCTTTGTTTACTGTAACCTTCTTGCTTAGAATTTCTATGCCTTAGTTTCTATGCAAATTATATGCAAACCTAGGTATTTTTATAAACCTAGCAATTGTTTTTAAGCTAAAAACTTAATACTTTTACAATTAATAAATATTACTAAAGTATAGTAAAACACAGTAAAAGTAAAACAATAAAAATAATATATTAAAGTAAAATTAGCTAAAATAGGTTGATTTAAAATCTATACTTTTATATATAGCTTTTTTATTTAATTTATTTTTTATTTAAAGTGCTAGCCTTTGTAAACCTAGCTTATTTTATAGTTAAATAATTTAATTTAATTAAGTTTTCTATACAAAAGTAACTTACTACGCTTAATCTTTATATACTTTTTAATATAATATATTAAATTGCTATAAGCTAAAAAAAACTATACTATTTTTAATATACCTAGCTAAAACGTTTATTGTCACGGCGGGCACAATGGAAGAATCAAAACATTCTAATGTACACCTATTGACCTAACGATACTCGACAAAGAGAGAAGAGAAGTCTAAAACAAGCTGCTGACGCCGAGATCTCTGATGAAGTCCCATCCAGAAGCTCGGGCCATCATGATCCTCACTCTCGACATGGGGCGGCCGTTACATTTATTATTAATTAGCGTTCTTATATAGTTATTCTCTACTTTATTTTAGCTATATAGAAGCTTTTTTAAAAGCTTTATATAGTTAACTACATTATTTTAAAAGCAATATATTAACGTTAGTATTTTCTTTACTTTTTAACTTTATATTAGCCTTTAACGCAATCATTTTTGCTTTTATAGTTAAAATTGCTTTTTTAACTGTTTTAGCGTTTTTAAATATAGTTTATAACAGTTTTAGTACTTTTTAACTAACTTTTTTCAATAGTATAAAGTATACTTTATGTTTTAAAAGTTATATTTATACCTTTATTTTTTTGATTTAGAAAAATAGTTAAAGCTATTTTTATAGTGGTTTAAGCAATATTTTAAAACTACTTTAACTTTATAAACATTGCTGTTTTATTATTGTTAAAATATTAATTTGCTTTAGTAAAACAAAACAGTAAAATTATACGTTTAAAAAAATCTTTACTACATTAAAAAGTTTTAAATAAGCTATAAAAACAACTAAATAAATTTAGTAATATTTAAAAAAGTTAAGTTTCTAAGCTAAATTATTAACGTAGCATCTAATTTTTTATAGGCTAGTATATTGTGAAAAATACTTATATAGTACATTTTTAAAAAGGTAATAACTATTATAAATGTAACGGCGAAGACTTTTGCTGCAAGTTCCAAAGCTACACCGCTCCCCACTAGGCCATCGCATGGCAAAAGGGAACCAGAACAACAAAGTTGCCTTGTCATTCTTACTTGCAGCTATCTAGTATACGCTGGAACTGGTGGAATGTCACGCCGTGACAATAAAAGTAAAACAATATTTTATTACTAACTAAAAACTTTAAGTTATAATAACTTTAATTAAAGCAACGTTTAGCCTTTATAGCAGTAAAGTTTATAGCTAACTATATATTTTAACAAAAATAGCCTTTAAATATTATAGCTTTAAAAAATATTAATAGAGCTTCTAAGCTTAAATTTAAAAAGTTATTTATTTAAAACTTTTCATTTATATAAATAAACAATTGTAATAAAGCTTTTTTAAGTTTAAAAAACGCTTTAATTAATAGCTTTATACTATATTATTTTAATTATTAACTGCATATATAAGTTAAAACTAATGCTTTTAATAATATTTCATTAAAAGTGCTTATTTAATTGTATAGTAATGAATAGTATTTAATACCTTATTGTCACAACCCAATAAGGAGAACCAACGGATTCAACCACGGAGGGGTAGAAGGACCTATGCGACCCGTTGGCAGGCCTCAGGCCAGACGGAT
>MU280945.1:327-37829 GCA_022385605.1 Xylariaceae sp. FL0594
CTGCTCTGTCTGCTCTCATGCTCCACAGAGCTGCGTATCACGTGACCTCTTATCCTGGCTGTGGCTTGTCTCCTGGTCCAGCCCGTTGCCCCTCACTGGGTCTTTCTGGTCACCTTTTGGCCTCCCATCCGGCCTCCTGCTTGTTGGTTCGTAACAAGTTGCTTTTTAGGGTTTATTTAATAAACCTTTTAGTATATTGTTTTAAAGCTTTATAAGCTTTATAGCCTATACTTTTTATAACTATAAACGAAGATTTTAATATTTTTTTTATTTATTAAAATAACTAAGTAACTAATAAAATAATTTCATATTTAACGTTTTATATAGCTTTTCTATTTAATAAAGTAAAAATTAAAAGACTGTGTAATTTTCCGATTTTTTTCTGGCTTAGTAGAGTGATTTCCCTAAAATGATCTATTACCTGGGGTGATCTATTACGTGCGGGGAGACTCTACACGTTGAGTAACTATTACGTGCACAATCTAATGTCAACTCTAAGCCCTGTGCAATGAAAATTCATAGGGGAGCACTCCTCAGATTATTAGGGGAGCACTCCTGCCCGATTTAGCCTAGCAGAGCTGGCAGTACTGTGTAGATACTGCCCTTCCTGTTACCTTACTTAAAAAAGTAGAGACACGCGCACACACACACATACACACGCACGTGCGCACCCTGGCTGCTTTTTTTACGTTGTTGTGCTAGTAACACCTAATCCCTCGGAAAGCCACTTACTTCAGCGTTGCAGTTGATCTCACACTTTGCGGGGCTGGCGGCAGCTGACTCGGGCCGCCAGGCTGACGGTCGGTCCGTATCGGGCCGAGGAGTGCTCCCCCATTAATCTAAGGAGTGCTCCCATATGAATTCTCTGTGCAATTATCAATAGACTTGGAATATGTTAAACATGATGTTTAAGCCGTAAAATTATGGGATGCAACCGCTTCTGAGCCTTGAATCGAGCTCGACTTCAAGAAATATAGCATTTAAACGTGGAGTATAGTACTAAACACATTTAAAATAGACCATCTAAACATCTGTCATGATGAAGCATGCAGTAGTAAGCCGGCCTTGATAGTACAAGGTTACACATCACTATATTTGATTTTACCATGTTCTTTCCGACCGCTCCATGGCAAAGAGATAAATATGGTCTAGGTAATTCCAAGGGAGCGTGTATAAGCGTCAAATTCTCTAGTCAAGGTATGTTACAAAGGAAATGCTTGCCAATCTAAATCTAATCTGCACCCGGCCCAGCGAGCAACTGCCATCTATAAACCTAAAGGGCCAATGATCACCTGATGGCAACCCATTCCAGCCACAACGATGGTAATGTACCGGAATCTTCAAAGTCGGAAGTCGACTCTAATAATATCGGTGGACTTTGCAGTCGATGGCGGTCTAGGGAGGCGTGGAATGACGGCCCAGCGTGTGCTCCTGATGATGGAAGAAGATAGCGGTTCCGATCTCGTGTTGGTGCCAACAGATTCTGTCTTCTGAGATCTATTGTACTAGCACCGCCGGCCTTGGCCATAACCTCTCGATGACTTCGAGCACGCCCTCCTTGGTAGATGTCTGCCGAAACCAAGGGGAGAGGATATCCACCCACTATATGCATGTCAGGACTCACAGACTCTGATGAAGTAGGGAGTCCGCTCTTACCGTTTCGGACAAATCTCCTGATCACGTCGTAAGAAATTGGTACGCCCAGATCCTGTGGATTCGGTCCTTGGAAGATCCATGCGTTGCCTGCTACTGTGCCACCTCTTCGGTTGCTGGGAGGCCCGTTTGGAAAGAAGTCGGGGACCCCTGCAAGTAACCCTTTCTCTAGATAGTATCCTGGTTCACCCTTCGAAGCCCCGGGGGTGACTCTAAGCTTGCGTGGGGTTGTAGCAAGTGCTTGTCCAGTGATACTCCCTACAAGGAAGTGGGCGATCTCGTGTGCTACGCTTGTTGTCATTTCGAACAAGAGTCTGTTGAATGCCTCTGTATCTGTGTTTTCAATGTCGGCCATATCTTGAATGATCTGAAGGATGACCGTTAGCAAATCTCATTATTGCTTGGGCAATTCACGCATCCCAGTCAGAAGGGGCTGTAGACTCACATCTACCCTCAGCACCATGTATCCCAGATCGCGGCCTCTCCACGTATAGACCCTTGGGTCCGCTTGCTCTGCTGCCCAATCTACGCGAACAGCAGCGGCTTGCCCGAGAGTATCGTTTGAGAGCCTGATTTCTGGAAACTCTAAACGCAGCCTCTAAACAAACAATACGATGTACTCGTCCATGCCAGAGACTGAGGTCTCTCTTCGGCGTAACGGCCACAGGGTGGAGCCATGCGCTCGCAATTCGAGGACTATTGTGCAACCTATGTCTTCTAGACAGGATCTTGCGTCTGTGCAAGCCACACGTTGTAGAGCCAGGTCAACAGTTTTTCAGACGACCTTGTACCGTCGGGAGTCGCTTCTAAGCTCATGACTCCCATTGGACAAGTCCCGGACAACGAGTGCTAGAGTCGACATAGGCTGTATGTTTGAAGAAAATATGTATAAATGGCACTAATACCATCCAGAAGCCTGAGCACGATGTAGCGTAGAACAATATTATGTCGGGGAGAAGCAGTTCAAAGCCGAATTTCACAAGCCTTGAAAGCTTGATAGTTTGGGTGGTTTTTTGACCGGGTGCACACGCTCTCTTAAGCATGCCCTCGTTGCTCTCTACACTGGTTGCCGTCCACAAGAGTCGACTCTTACAAACTCCCTCTACGCGCCTCCAGGCAACACTTCCATGACACACCATGTTAACCGCCGGCTCTTCTCGTAAAGCAAACTGGCGGCTCCCGTGCCAGCTTGAACTCCACATCCGGGGTGTTGATTGGAGGAAATGGTAAGTTTTGGGGTGAGTCCACACACAAGGTTGAATTCGACTGCCTTGTTTGCCTCGTGTTGGCACTCAAGACGCACAAACAAAAGACGCCATAATGCTGAGACCAACAGATAGTTACAGTTCTTTTGCTCTGACATGAGGAACTGTGGGTATCTTGAATGGGCGAGACGCGGAGATAAAAGGCACCATGGTGCTGAAACCAACAGCTAGCCTTAGCAACAGTATTGTTTTCTCTAGCAGGGGGCCATATGGATACCTGGAGTAGGCGAGAAGCCTTCATGAATCAGCGATATCCCAATTCCTGACGCCAATGACTAATAACTTGAAGCCATATAATATACTCTTGGTTTCAAGGCATTTGTTGCTTGCACCTTGGTCCTTCAGGTGCCCGCATCCCCTTGGTGGCATTCTGTTCACCTCGTCTAAAAGCTTCCAACACATCCATCTGCACAATATGTAGCGCCTGCCGGACATCCAGGTTATCAGTCGAAAGGAAGAAGCCTGGTAGCTGAGCAGCTAACCTTAATGGATAGAACTTGCTTGGTAGTGTTGGTATTGGACGTACGCAGGCCCGCATGTCCTCTGACCAAATGTGACCAGAAAGCCTCCTCACCCTCGTCATGAGATTGATGGCATGATTTGTAGTTTGGAAGGCGCCTTATGCAGATAGACCAACAGCCAAGGTATATGAAACAATCAGACTGTTGTAAACTACAACTACCAGCTAGTACTGGAGCCGCCGGCGGCTGAGTGAGTCGTGGGGATTTAGTTGGGAAGGCAAATTACTTCCCAGTGGCAAGGCTTCCGTTGCTTAAATAAAGAAAGGCAGGTTGCAAGGCAGTTCAGTTCGGTGGTTGTCTGGCCCTGACTCTTTGAGAAATTCTACACTGTGTGACTGACTGTCTGTTTTGCTTTTGTTGGGTCCAACATGGGCAGGCGCAACTTGGAAGCACGCTTGGCAAGCAGAAACAATCTCAAGTTTTATCCAGGTACTGTGAGAATCGTCAAGGTTACAAGCCTGGAAGGATTGAAGGAAAGATGCAAGGTGCCCGATAATAGGCTTAACCTTAGAAGCTTGTGTCACAATGGATTATGGCCCTCATAATACAAAGTAAAGCCTGTAGAGGTCATACTACCTAAGTACATAATTCTGTGCAACTACCTTAGCCTAACCAACCTACCTAGGTACACAGTGCAGGTGGATTGCTGGAAACATGATATTTTAAAGCTACATGTAGGTACAGCTAAACCTCTGTTACCTACATGTATGTACTTATACAGCAGTACAGTCATGCGTCATTGAGAACCGCAAGGGATAGAACATGTTGTCAAGAATGGGAGAGGCCGGCGCTAATAAGGATAGACCCAGATACTCTATAGTTGTACATCTCTTTGATCCTTCACCATAACGGTTCAGCAGGTATCTACAAGTACAGACTACATGGATTCCCTACGCGCGCATGCTGCGCTGTGGCCTACAGTGGGTCCTTTCAAGTCTACATATGCACAGAACCAACAGCATCTTTATTATTCCAAGTTTGTAGTTTTACCGTTGAACTTACACTTTGCGGGCCTGGCGACAGCCAAGGCGGGCCGTAATATTTGTGGCGGCCCGTTTCGGATCGAGGGTGCCCCCCAAAAGCCCTCGGATGCTCCCCCATGAATTCTCATCATACTATGTAATATACCAACCGCACCCATTTCAGCCTTACAGATGACCGAGTGTCAAGGGCCTTTCTGATCGAGATGGTTTATCTGGGGGTGCAGGGCGACGTACTTCGGAACAAGGGTAATATTCTTATCGTCTTTTGTATATGTGCATTCTTTTTCACGCGAAGCACAAAGACATCACCAACTCTTGAGAACACCAAAAACAGTTCCAATAGGGCGCCCACTTACACCTACTCCGCCCCGAGCGCGGAAGTCTACACAGTATATGAGAATGCTTGATTAATTGATTGATTGATTGATAGTATTTAGCGTCCAGGCCATTACTTAACGTAAAAGCGACCTCCCAGGGGGTACAGGACGTGGTAAGCAAGGGCTTTTAACTACATACATAGAACCCAGATACTATCTTACGCCTCAAGGGCTCTCTCTGTTCGCCACTGTTCCTCCCTCCTTGCAGATTTCCAGCCTTAGTTCTGTAGGTAACTACAGTGTGTACACTGTAAGAGTGCCATTGTTCGAAGCAAAAAGTGCTCAGTTAGCAGATCGAACACTCGCTATACAGCAGTAGTCCACCCAATTAATCGGCCAATTAATTGGGTCCGCAAGAACTCAGCACTAATTTGGTTGCAGTTTTACCACTTGCCCAGGTGGTATGTGAGAATGCTAAAGGGGGGATCGGTTACAGGAAGGTACTAGCCGTTTGGGTCTAAACCAGAGATGGAATGGTCACTACATTTAAGCCCCCATGTCGGGAACTCGACGCCCATGACTTTAGCAAACTCTCTCATCGCCTTCCATGCCAGAAGGCAGCGCGAAGGCTCGCCGCACAGGAACAGGTCGTCGTGCAAGCGGTACAGGTACATGCCCGTCGCCTTGTTGACGGCGAGGTCCATCATGAAGAGGATCAGCTCGCCGATGAACTTCTCGATGGCGTGCGCCATCGGCACACCGCGCTGCCGGACCCTGGGCTCGCCGGTCGGCGCGTCGCCCGAGTTAGACACCATGTTGAGGGGCGCCTGGAGCATCTTCCTGTAGAAGAAGATGAGCCGCTCGGAGAAGCCGACGAAGCGCATGACGGCGAATATGGTCGTGTGGCTCAGTCCCGTCGCATACCACTTCAGGTCGGACTGGATGACCATAGCCTCGCCATAGAGCGTGCGGTGCACGATGGCCTCGGCGGCTAACGAGCGCAGTAGCTTTTGTTTGATGTTTATGTGCTCCGTTTCTTTGGGCTTTGGAGTCCTTCTGCTTCTCCGCACTGTCGTCCTCCTGAGGCTCTCCATCATTGAGGTAGGCCCGGCTTTTGCCGAGGGTGGTGACTGATTCCGGGAGTTGCGACATAAAGAATGTGGTTCGGTACAAATTGGAGCGGAAATAGTTCAGACTATCGTCTGCCTAGACCGGCGCCCCAAAGAAGAACTCGTACCGCAGGCGCTTCATATCGAGCCTGTTCCCCGTCGCGTCGGTGCTCCATTCCCACGGCCCTCCTTGGGTTTGCACTAGTTTGGTCAAGCAGGCTTTGAGGTCCACACAGTTCTTGATGCCGATGTAGTGGATGAAATGGCCTGCAGCACGTCCTCGTCCATCCAGATGCGATACTTGCCGTTCAACTGCGGGCGCGGCAGGACAGGTATGCCCCCTTCCCCGGCCTCCCAGGTCCAGTTGTCGAAGTCAGCAAACCGGATATTGAGGACGTCGGCTATCTCCTTCAGAACTGATGGGCTGACGAGGAATTCGCGCAGGATGGCCTGCTTCTCCTCGCTGAGGAGGTCTTCGACGAGCAATCCGTTGATGCACCAGCGCAGGGTCTCTTCGTTGAACGGCTCGAACTCCCCCAATAAAGCCCGCTCGCGCTGCTGGATCTGGAGTCGAAGAGCCTCGAGACTCCTAGTCTCGTCGTCGACGACGAACAGATCCAGCAGGTATTTGGCGATCGCGTCTTCGTCTGTCTCCAGTGGTGTGAAGACAACCTTCGCGAACCTGTCGCAAAGCTCTTGGAGCCGCTCTTTCTGGAGGTCAACCACCACGAGTGACTCCTCGTCACTGGAGACAACAGGGCTACTACCGCTCATGGGAGGCGTGGAGGGATCCATCCACTCGGTCACAAGCCGAGAGTACAAGTGGGCTAGGCCGAGCTTCCGGCTCTGGACTTGGAGCTTCGATCGGAGAAAGGACTCGTAAGACTGCAGCTTCTGTTTCGGCATGGAGGCATCGTAGCTGGACTGCTGGAGCCACAGGTCGATGTTGGATACTTGGCTCATGAGGCTCAGGCTATCATGACAGAGTTGACCAACACCGCGCAGAAGCACCCTGATGCGCTCGCGGATGTCGTCCGGGTGCTTGTCGGCGGCGGAGAGGACCTCGTTTTTCAGCGATTCGTATCTGTCTCGCCGCTTCTCGATCTCTCGAATCTTTGTGAGCGAGATAGACCGCATCGTCTGAGAGACGACGGAGTATGACTGAGACATTTCGACCTATGTCTCTCGAGGACCTTGCCGGAGAGAGTGGTGAGGTTAACTTGCAGGTAAGATAGGCTCACATTTCCACCCATGTTGATAGGAAGCAATGTCGGGTTTCAGCTCTCATATTTCTCTCATATATACCAATTCGTAACTGCCCTGCGGTAGTCTAGTTAGTCGCTGACCGGACCGGTCGGCATAATAGTGCCTGGCCAGGATTGCCTTCCTTGATTTTGTTTGTGGCCAATGGCGTAGACGCACGATAACGAGCTGAAATGCATTGACGAATCAGAGACCCTTTGCATGGCTGCTTCTTGACAAGGTCGCTCGCACCCTAGACCGGGACTCATGCAACTTTTCTTTTGTGAGAGAGATCTTCATATTCTCCCATACAAGATGTTCACGGCACGCAAGGGCCATCTCCGTCGGGGCATGGGACTTTTTCTTGACAATACCAGTCCGACGATGGGGAACCTCATTCTTTCTCTTTTGAGTGGTCTCCCGAGTGTGTGGTGCTCAAGTAAATTTCCAAGAGAGTGTTTGTGGTAAGTAAGTATGCTAGGTTACTCTGCTGAACTTTTGATGATTTTGCGTGATCACGAACAAAAGGGTCACATAAAGCGTGCAGTGCAGAATATATCCCTCTTCATCATACTGGATATAAAATTTAAAAGGCGCGTAAAGTGTCATCGTGTCACAACACGAGTCATGAAGCCAGCTAGCTAGCTCAGTGGAAGAGCGCCGGGCTCATAACCCGGAGGTCGATTGATCGAAACAATCGCTAGCTAATTATTTTGGTTTTTTTTTGTTGGTTTTGTTCTTTTTTTTTTTTTTCCGTTCTTGGTTGGGGGTTAAGTTTTGGGATTAGGAGGTGCTGCTAACCTACGTCTGATTGTTGGTTGATATTATGTTGACTCTGTGGATGTGTCCTCGCAAACTTCGTTACAACCGACAGACTTGGATATAACGTTGCTCCGATTCATGGTTCATTTGAACTCCTTTCAAGCTGCTTAAAGGATATCCGAATTTGTCTCGGAGGCGAGATGAGTAAATTTGTATTGGAATTTTCGCTGTCTTGCATTACTTGATCAGAAGATAGGGACTTGACCGGAGAGATGATTTTATGTAATGACCATTTGGCTAGAAATATAAATATGTACAAGAAATGAAACGCTGGACACAGCCATGAATATCCAATGGTGTACATATAATCAAGACGATAGAGGGGCTGACGGGCCTGGAAGAAACAGATAAGACAAGTCTGACCACATTTGTACAGATGTATTAATGATGTACAGTTGAGAATCAGGACAATCTCCTGCTCCTCTCTCTCCTGCGTCTGATCTCCTCGTCGTCGAGACCCTCCTTAAGAGCAATATCGTCCTCATCCAGCGGCGCGTTGTTCCGCGATTCCAAGCGATCATCGTAAGGCGACGACAGTACCGGCGCCGGCGGCACGGACGCATAGTCCACACAATTGTTGTCCTTCGGGGGACTATTGCTGCCCACGCCGAGCCAGTCCACGACGACGTGCCGGGCCAGGCGGATGAAGAACTCGTCGATGACGCGCCAGAAGTAGTCGGCCGCGAGGATGTTGAAGACGTTGCCGACGACGTAGCCGGCCACGAAGGCCGAGTTCTTCGTCCAGCCGTACGTGTCCTGCAGGCTCTCGTAGATCGGGTTGCCGACGTGCGTGTGGCCCAGCCCCTGCAGCAGGTAGTACGCGTAGCTGATCTCGCCGAGGTACTTGAGGAAGCTGACGGACAGCACGGCCTGCAATACAGGAAGCTGCTCGAGACCCCAGAGCAGCATGAAGGCGCCGATCGTGCCCCACCACCATACCCAGCCGCCGACGGGTTCTGGCGCGCCGTGAGCGTTATCGGGACGCCAATTGGCGGGCGTCAGCTCGAAGAGAGAGGTGTACGGTTCCGCGCCGGCCGGCATGTCTTCGGGCCAGCTGCAGAACAAGAGGCCGAAGACGACGCAGAAGATGGCCGGGAAGAGGGTCCACCGTCTGCTAAAGCTCAGACGGCGGTTGAAGAGGCGGGAGAGGTCGTTGACCAGGGGCGCGAATCGCAACTCGGCTAGCAGCATGCCGCCCATGGCGCAGGCCACGTCCCAGCGGCGACTGCAGTAGACGGACCAGCATCCGACGAAGATGATGATGGCTTTCCGGCCGACGGTGGACAGCGTCGCGGTCGTGGCTATCATCAAGAACATGACTAACGATAGGCGATATTCCACGCCCAGTGTCCATGCGTGTCCGTAATGTCGTGGTAGAGGCACCAGCCTTGGCCACTATGAAACACATGTCAGTGATTTCACTTATAATGCTCCATTTCACTCATGGAAGGGATGGGGAGGGAACCGCGCTGGCATCTACATACGTGGTACGGATCCATGACGGTAACGGCCGAGAGCCAGAACTTGTACAGCTGAGCAATAATGTTGGGGGCTTCGCGGTCCGCGTCACCCCAGGGGATGTAGTAGGTGACAAATGCCGTTATGAAAGCGAGGGCCAGCATCGGCCCAAACAAGCGGATGGCACGGCGCAACGTCATGGACGAGACGCTGGTCAGCATGTCGTCACGGCTGCCTGCCTTCTCCTGCTTGTTGTGCCTGTTGGGGTCGTTTACTTTGCGCAGCGACGAGTAGGACAGCACAAAGCCCGACAGCACGAAGAAGACGCAGACCATGCCTTTCCCGGCGATCAGGGCGCGTACGAGAGGTAGCTGGATGAAGTGCTCCAGCTTCTTGCCCTCCCTGACTGCGCCGTAGGGCTTGAAGACGAACTCGCGGTATTTGTCCATGGCCATGTGCTCGTTGAAGACGATCCAGCAGGCCACGCCTCTTATGCCGTTCAGATAGGTCGTCGACGTCGTCTTGGGCAGCTTTCGCTCGGTCAGCCCCAGCGGCCGGGCGATGCAGAACGGAAGAAGATAGATGATCCACTGCGCCGTCGCGCTCCTCCGGGACGAGCTTTCGGGCGTCCGGAGCATCCAGCCATCATCACCGGACTGGGGGTCGCTCGCGGTGAGCGGCAGCGCTTCTTCATACTGGCGGCCCTGACTGGGGCTGAAGCCCCTCACCCATCGCCGCACACTGTTCATGGCGAGGGTCTATCGAGCAAAAAACGAAACCAGACCGACCAGGCAATTAATGAAAGAATGACTTTGACTGGAAGGCCGTACGTAGTAAGGTGGGGGAGGAACGAATGAACTCGAGGAGCAGAAATTTCTATAATGCCAACACACGGGGCGGCCCCCGAGGGGGTTAATAAAACGGGAGGGACGATCTGGTTTCTGTCTCCGCTGAACCCCCCATGCAGACTGATTTGAGCCCGTTCGCCCCAAGCATGAGCAACCTAACGTGTCCTGGTTAGCATCCAGCCCCAAAGGATCGGGTTTTGGCGGGGGACTACATATGCACCTTCAAAATGTGTACATGATACGCCATATGAAGGAAGACATGTCAGGCTTGTCAGCCTCCGTTGCTCTTGGCAGTGGGGATGACCATCTGACATTGTATATGATTGTAGCCACTTCAGATGGAGGGCGGTGTAAATGTGTGGGCAACTGAGCAAACCTCTGCTAGGAGCGAGACTACCATGATCTAGGCCACCGTCGCCATCTCTGGCCCCTCAACCATCGGCGCTGGGGGGTGAATAATAGCATGGCTAATGGGGACTCCGTGGGCGCCGGGAAATGGCATGTGAGAAGAGGTTTGAGTCGCAACGGCGCTACATAACAGTTGGTCTGTAGGGAAAGACATTTGGAGCGTTCTAAGACCATTTTGGGCCAATGAATAAGAGTTGCTCTATCAGGTGAGATTGTGTGGTGCACAAAAGTAGGGCCTTTCGACACTTTATGAGTGACGCCAAGAATCGGTTAGTCTATGTCAAGAGTCACTTGGAGTAAGTTGTTGGTGCTAAGATCAGCCCTCTTGGCTAGAAACGGCACTACAAGCGAGGGCACAGACCAGTACTTCTATCATGTAGGTAAGTACAGCATAAGATGTACTTATGTGATAGACTAACTAATCCGCAGTCAGAAGTCTAGTCCGTAATTGTCGACCCCTATTCATAGTTGAAACGAAGATGTACATTGATAGTCTGCGCCAAAAGAATGTTTACTTATCCTTCTCCTTTCGAGAAAACCTTTGAAAATCGGTTCTAGATAGGCGGCTTGTTGTCTGTTTCCTGAATCAATCAATCGCAATGCTTCTTCAAGTACTGCTGTACAGCCGTGCCGGAACTTGTGCGCTACATACATGTATCTACTTCTGTGTAGTCTAGACTACTGCCTGCGTAGATGAAACGAGGCACTCCCTGAAAGTTGTCTTCGAGAAAAGGAAAAGAAATGAAGGTATCTCAAGGCCAGGGTTGCCAAGCCACGCTTACCTTGTATTTGGAAGGGATTCGCCTTATTTGCAGTCTTGGCGCTCACGCGTCGCTTGGTCCCTGACAAAGTATTTTGTCCTTTAACAGCTTGGCGTCCTATTGGTCAGTCTCCCTGTCGTCATTAGGATTGGTGGTCTTGAATCCTGCAAACATTCGATTTGATAGATATCCTGTCGGTACCCTTGGCAAAAACTGAGAAATCTCATACAATATGGACACTATGATGTAAACAACAACCAGGAGGTCTCAAAGGTCTTTCTTTGGTTACTTACTTGTATCAGAAATGATCTTCTGTTTGCTTGCAGCAGATGTTAATGTCATGATTTGAAGAGGCTTAAACGCCGTTGTAACTGGTATGCAGGTTCCCGGCGACGAACAAAGCGTCGCGATCAGAGTTCCTCACTTGGACAGCTTCATTGTTCAATTCGTCAAGGAAAACCCGTCGCTGTTCTCATATAACGTATCTGTAGTGAAATCATGGCCCAAGATAAAACACAGTCATTTGCTTTGGCCTCTCAGTTCTCCCCCTTAACGGCAGCAATAAAAACACCGGCTAGTGTGCCCTGGAAAGGACCCCCAGCCCTCCAAGACAGACCATAGAGTCTTGGTATTGTGAGTATATCTATGCTCACCTCAGGCATCTTCTCCGCCCCTGGCCACACTGAGCGCGACCAGCCGGCTGTCATAATCAGCTTCAATCTTAGTCCAGTGAAATGGGCCCTCTGCCAGACTCCCATGTGTGTGCATGCGCTCCTGATCAGGGTCCCGGTCTCTGTTCGCCTCGTTGTAGGTAGTTGAGAAACACCGCCTGAGAAGGATTCGATACGCCGGCGATGCTGCGAATATCTTAGTGGAGCTCTACACCTTCTGTGTGGCACTAACCTTAGCAGCTATAAAAAGCGACCACAGCGCGGGGTGTCGCGAGCGAGGGCAAAGAAAGAGCTGCGACGCTCCCTCGCGTCCTGGTGACAGCCTAAGTTCAAGTGCAAGGGAGAACTCGAAAGCACAGAATGATTGGTGAGGGGTTGAAGAGGAATTTCCATGGGCGGCTGGTGCGACCAAGACGATTGGTTCGTGCTCTACCTCCTAGGTTAGGGATTTCATGGACCGACTGTATCTCCCTTCTCCCTGCCATAGCCTCCTTTGGGTGCAGGCTACTTATATTCGTGGTCAACAAATCTCTCGTGGTAGTGGGAATCAGCCTTGGTTAAACTTCTATGTTTTATATATCTGAGTCGCTGTCATTAAGTGGTGCACTATGGCATTAAGTTGGTGTCTACCAAGAAGTCGCAAAAACAAAACGATCGCCGCCATGGGCTTTTACGAGCTCAATCTCGCGGCGTTCGACCGAGCGGCGGGCAAGAAGGCAGTCTTCAAGTATCGTAAATCGCTAGGCTCTGATGCCACCGATGTTGCTGAGAAAGCAATGTGTATCTCCACCGTCGTCGAGATTGAAGATGTTTCATACCTGCGCGAGAAAATTCCGTTTGTGGTATATCTCGTACCCCTCAAACTGGCAGGGAGACAACAAGCTGATTGTTACGGTAGTACTCTCTGAGACTCTCAGAGTCATCCACTATTGAGCCCCTGGCATCCTTCGTTGTGCCAGAGGGTCGCATTACGTGCCCATCGTTAAAGGAAGTCATCGAAAAGGACTTGGACAAAGACGACGTCCTATGCTCCTCGTTTATGAGGTCTGTTATGCTGGTAACACAGGAGACATCATTGGACCTTGAGACGCTGGAGCTATTGTCTTCGTTTGGCTGCAGGAGACTCTTCCTGTCTTCGAACCCGCACCTTGGACAGGGGCCTTTCTTTTACTCCTGTCATGGCATATTCCGAGTTTTCAGACTGTATCCTGACACGTACGATGCCTTCGTCACAAGCGTGATTCCGAGCCCGTATGATCACAACAAGTGAGCCTGCGCTTCAAATCCCCATATTCTGGAGAGGAGACTGAGTATTTGGCCTAGATATCGAAGTCTCAGTGCATCAGCGTATGGCCATCGCACGCGTTGTGTCGCCGTACCATCGCGCCTCTATTACACGCGAACTGAAGAGCTGCCTCTTGCGGGGCTTCGACTTTCCGTCAAGGATGTATTTCACTTGAGAGGGGTGGTGACAACCAACGGGAACAGGGCATACGAGAGCCTGTATGGCGAGCAACCGGTAAGCCCAGCCGCCGTCCAGGCGGCAATAGACAAGGGAGCGATAATCGTCGGAAAGGCGACAACGGTGGAGTTTGCCGGAGCCCAGGAGGTTGAAGGCGATTGGGCCGACTTCCGGTATCCGAAAAACCCACGAGCAGACGGCTATCTGCGCGCTACAGGAAGTAGTGTCGGCAGCGCGTGTGGCATGGCGGCCTATCCATGGCTGGATGGGTCTCTGGGGAGTGATTGCGGCGGAAGCATCAGAGACCCTGCCGTGGCATTCGGTGTGCTCGGATTCCGCGCGTCTCATGACGGGGTGCAGGAGGAAGATACAACGGTGCCTTGCCCGTGAGTACAATACCAAGTTCTGCTCGATGGGAGACTGTGTGCCAACCAACCCACTCTCAGCCGTTTCCAGCGAACTGGCTATCTCGCCAGGGACATGAGGATGCTCTATGACCTGACACAACACGCGATCCGTCTGCCATTTGGCTACCAAGCGGTGAGTCGCATACCCATGACTGACTGCTATGGCACCTAGTATTGATATCCAGCTCTAGACTTGGCGTCCGAAGCGAATAATAACAGTGACCGAGTATGCCAGCGGAAGATCCAACGTGGATGAACTGTTTAACGGGTTTGTTGAGCGACTTGCCACGTTTCTTGGCATCGAACTTGTCACAGGCTCACTGGAGGAAGTCTGGAGGTGCACCAAGCCGGTCGGAATCGATGAGGGATTCTCCTCGCATTACGCCAAGACCTTTATGACAGTCGTTCGGAAAGATACTTTGATAGCGGGGCCCAATTCCGGGAGGACTATCAGCGCACCTTCAATGCTTCTCCCTTCGTGGCCCAGCCGACACGATACTTATGGTGCGCAAGGTATCCTTCGCATTATGAGGTGTCTGAACTGACGTTTTTCCACAGGGGTGGCGGCTCAGTCCCCGACGCCGAATTTCTCGCCGCACTGGAAGAGGTGAAGGAACACAACGAGTGGTTCTCCAAGTACGTCCTTGACGAGAACACGATCATGGTTCTTCCGCGATTCAGCCCCGATCGACGTGATGAGTATTTGCCGTAAGAAAACCCCATGTCCAAATGCCTTGTCAGCTGGATGCTCACCTTGATAAGTACTCCCTCGGAACGAGAATGGATGGTTTGGGATTCCAACCTGCATACATCGATTGGAGGCTACCCGAACCTCATGGTGCCCAGTATGTACAGGATGCCTCTTGGGAAGAACTAGGTCAACTACTGACGCGACATGATGTGTAGTCGGTCAACTACCATTTGACTCAGAAATTTCAAAGCGACAGGAGGTCTTCCCAGTGCCTCTCGCCATCACCGGGCCTCAGGGTGAGTAGATCAGGTTCTTCTGAAGGATAAAAGAACTGACAATCGCGTCGCAGGCACCGACGTGTCGATACTTGGCCTTATGCGTGACTTCATGGATGTACATGGACCTGTCACAGGAGTGCAGACTGGCAAGTCCGCTTTCCCGGAGACTTTTACCTCTTGATTGCCTTTCAGTTGGTGACAGACATCGTATGTCAAGCTTCCAGGACCCTGCGGCACATGAGATATCGCTTCCTTTCTCCATACAAGACCATTTCTGTACCGAAGGTTAAAGGGAAAGAAAAAGGACAAAAAAGGACGAAAAAAGACGCAAAAAAGATGGTACATGAGGAATCGAACCCCCGAATGTTGGACTCGCGGGGAATCGAACCCCGGACCACTCCCATGCTAAGGGAGTATTATACCACTAAACCACAAGCCCCTCAAAGGACGCTGATAAGCTTCCTTGGATGTTGTGTCGGCGGAGTGTGCAGACATATCAAGTCAAAATCTGGAATTGGTGTGCATACATAGTACGGTGGTCATAGGGTGCGCTAAGTCGGATGAGTCTTAGTTTTGGGGTTTGCGGGGATTGAGTTGTCCCACATATGGTTGCCAGTCACGTGATCTCTCTGCTGACTAACTGTATTACTTTGTATCCCTCACCCCTTCACCGTGAGTTGCAACTTCAAACGCGGTACATTGAATGACTCCTTCTGATGAGAACCTTGCCGAGATGTTTAGGGACCAGTTATACGACTTGTTTCTCGCTGTTGGTCACACTGAGAAAAACATCAGATGACAGGAGGAGTGAATGGGGCAAGCATCCACACCAGCCCTCAGAATGTCTATATAAGCACCCTTTCCCATCTGCTTGAGTTTCTTCCCTTCCTCTAGATGATCAGTCCGGTCGAATTCGAGCCGCAACGCTGGGTTCTTCACAAGGAGACGAGGCAACTTCGTCTTTGGGGACATGACGCGCACTGATGACATACCCAGAGTCAAGGTTGAACCAGGCCAGGCACGTGCTCAGGTTCTGGATAAACACTCAATATCGATGATTCCAATATCCCATAATGCCGTCAACTCGTCTCTCTTTCGTATTCCATAACGTATGTGATAGTTTTAATATACAGCCCACGATAGCCGCAGTCTTACGTCTGGTACTTATCCCGGGGCTTCATCTCACTACTATTTAAGCACATTCAATAGAGAGAGAGCACCTCTACCCTCACTCTCAACTACTGAACACGTTTAACGCCAGCAGTCACCCCTTGTCCCTGAAGAGAATCAGTTCATCATATGAGAATGGGGGGGAGATATATGTTGAATGGGATTTCCAACTCTCAAACACAGATCCCTCCTAAAATCCGAGTCAGGCAGCCCCAAAGTTCGCAGTTCCATTGTGACTTGAATGGACATGCCAGGAGGGAAGATCCTCACTTCTTCGCCCTAGCTCTCAAGCGAGAGACTATATGTCGTGAGATGCCACCGGGGGCTGTGGGGAATACACGAGAAAAAAATGAAAAGGAGAGACAAGAATATTATATAGGAAGGAACCTCTCACACGGAAGCTTAGAAGGAACATTCAAGGCAAGGGACATTCAAGTTAAGGGAGGGAGTTCTTCTTCTAACGCTGTATCCGCAAGGCTACCCTGTTCACTTTCTTCCCGAAACACAACAACCTCAAGCCTTATTACACGCATCGTACCCTTCGCCAACAAAGCTTAGTCAGGCTAGACTAGTAATCGGATGGTAAAATGGGGCAAGGTCTCCTTGTCACGTAAGAACTATGCTTTAAGAGTGTTTTTATGGATTGGAAACTCTCCGTAACAGAGCAGCAAGAAGTATCTCATTACTGCCAAAGCCATAATATTGACTAGGTTACCTTCACCGCATTACGGCTGTGATCGGATCACGTCGCGATATTCCCATGGAACTTGACATCGACATCGGTCATTCGACCAGGCGTGGTCGAGAGAGAGGCGACTTTGTGATAAGGGTGTCAAATATTAATATCTGGATACTAGCTAATAGACAACCGTATGTCCTGGTGCTAAACTCAGGGACACAAAAGAGCCACTTCGTACAAGAATAACAGTCCTCGTCGCAGGACCTATATAATTGGGGTTCGGAAAGGACCTTCACCCTACGGTGATAACGCCTTTAGATAGCCGTCGAAGTTATCCGACTTGGCTGCAGCAAGATCGAGGCTGAAGGTGCCGTGCTCGGAGTGAATGCCGAGCATAGTGTAGTTGTCAGCGGGATCGCCGACAGGATAGGGTGAAGCGGCCCAGGCAAGGTTGATGGACGGGGAGTTGGGGTCCAGCGCCGTCGTCGAGCCACCGTCGTGAACCCAAGAAGAACAACCCTTGCAGAGCGCTGTCAAGGTCCAATGGGTGTCGTTCGTGACGGAGCCCTTGAGTACAGTGTATTCCGCACCATCATACGCTTCTGGGATCTCGTGGACACTTGATGGGAATTCGTTAATTCACCTTTTGCTTTGGAGACGGGCGGACAGTAGGTCTTACGTTGCCCAGCGAGAAGATACAACAGATGTGTTGCCATTAGCCCAGGCAATGGCTATCGTGTTGTTGATCATATGCCCCCCGAACGCAATACCAGCCCATTGAGCTGTCTTGGGTGCAACGATCTGGAGCAGGATATCGAAGGGACTGGCGGTCACGTTCGGGATGGCGAGCCTGTAGGAGATGGCGGCGATCCCCACTGTACTGCTTGAGAAACAGACGGCCGAGTCTGGATCACAGTACTTGGCGGACGGCGTTGCTGGGGCCGTGAAGGTGGCTCCAACCAACGCCAGAAGGGAGGCAGCGACTTTTCCAAGGCCCATTTCGTAGCGACACACAAGCGAGAAGTAAGCGACGAGGAATGGGGAACGGCGGCGAGGCAATCTGCTTTCACGGTAACAATCTGATCTTTATATCCCAGACTCTCTGTCCGTCAAGGGGTTGGAGAACCGGCTGATATCCAGAGCGGAGATCCAGAGCGGAGGGAGGATTTATCCGCCATCGGAACGGAATCACTTGCTCGCTGATCATTGCTCTGTCAACCAGTATCGGCAGTGATATGTGACGGGGCTCGTACACGTCCAGGCAAATACGGCATCTCTCCACACCCCGGATATTAAACCAGGTGTTTTGTCGAATCAGCCTTACCAGCTAGGCAACTTTTTCCTGGGTCAGTAAAGCGGCTGAAGTCGATTTAACATGGGGTTTCAACGGGGATGTGTGTGCTGCCATGTAACACCTTGGCGTTGACTTGCCGGGAAAGAGAACAGGGTACAAAATGCCCATTACCGCCATGGTTGCTATACTATAGCATCACGAGATATTACCACCTAATGGGGGTATTTTGCATTGGTATATCAATAAGCTGGAACAAAGCAGCTTGTTCGGAGGATCGTCTCCGGCGAGATTGTCAGTTCGTCGACGGCCGACCTACACTCGTCAGAGTTGAAATGCCAGAATAACCAAGACAAGTCGAAGGGGACACCATTTTCTTGTGGGCTCCCATGGCTAAAGTCTGCACCACAGGCATGATATTGGCGACATCACGGGGGGCAGTCTATAATGTTCCGAACGACTGCCGGGAAGACTCGAGAGCAAACTGGACAGATAATCTTCCAATCAAGGGAGCCGCAGTATTGAACACATTGGAGTAATACAGAGGCCAAGAGTCCTCATTGTTGATTACGCATCGGAAGAATGATATCAAATATGCCATACTCTCGGTCGCCTGCTCATTGAGCACGTTGAGCATATTGGAGAAAAGAAGGTCTTGTGTTGCGGGTGTAAGGTTGTTCAAAGTGGAGGACAATGGTACCAAAGTACTTCTGTCTCCACCTGCACCCCCAATTGAAATACCCCGATTGGATATTAGACGCTGACACGCTATGCACACTGTTTAGGTAACTGACCCGTCACCTAGGATAACAAACGCGGGGACAGCGCGACCCAGGCCTGGAACTTTCCTTGAATTAACAAATCCAGCATCATTTCCCGGGTTCACCTTTTGCAAGAGGACGCCTGCTCAGGCGCAATCAGAAACCATGGCTCCCGGACAGAAAATGTATCCACGGGCGACGGTGAAGAAGATTGTGAAGGCGCATTCTAAGTGCAACGTCAGCAAGAACGTGGACGTCATGGTAAATACAACACCAGTTGCCTTGTCCAGGCCTTGTTGAATGTCCCCAGTAACTGACGCCCGCTTTAATAGATCTTTCTTGACTATGTCCTGTTTATGCAAACGTGCGTTAATAAATCAATACATCCAGTGACATTTCCATAAGCAAATCCACTACTAATCTCTCACCACAGGCTGATCAAGGAGGCTGCTATTGACTCGAAGCATGCTGGGGACAGGAATATCAGCGCAAAGAGCATCCGAAAGGTAACACCTGTATGTTATACAAATCGCTCCCATCAGCCCTAAATTTTATGCTTAATTATCCATAGGATACACTGGCCAAATTCAAGGGATGAAAGACATCCATGATGGACCACGACAAGCCAGGAGCTTGTTTCTCCAAACCCAATTCAGCCCCAAGACCCGCGGACCCTTGATATGAAGTGGTATCCTACAATTGCCCGCGATTGGGGCCGAAGCTGCAGCCATCGTTAATGGACAACAAGGTATACACATCATTGTCCAGCAAAGTTGCCGATATCGATATGCATTATCACAGAACGGACACCTCTCTTTGCCTATGTTGATATGGCTCTGAGAGGCAAAGAGTGGCGCAAGAAGGGCGCCTGAGACATATGTTGCTACAGAGCAATATCTCCTGGTCTATGGTCAATTGGCTCAATACTTGTTGCTGAAATCCCTTCGAGGGCAACACCAGAGCCAGACCATAAGCAGTTTGCTTGCCCAAGAGCTGCAGGGCAACTTGAAGGTTTATAGCAGATGGAACTTGTTCATCTAGTCACTAGACTGGTATCTTATCAACTGCCTTAGTTGATGGTTCGATCACATAATACAATACCTTTGTTGCATCTGAGACGTCTCTTCATAAAGCTATTCTGGACTTGTACAGTAGGGTGAACCGAGCTACAGAAGCTAAGGTTAGGTACCTACCTTAAAGTATTGTCAAGTGTGCATTCAGCCCGACAGGTTCGTCATGGTTCTCTGAAGTTCTGGACCCCGACCCCAATCGGGTGCTTGCCCATTTTCCCCAAATACTAGAGGTACAGGCCCCACAAGTTGCGCGATGGGTATGGGCAGCAGGCTACAAGGTACAACCCGAAGAAGGCTGGTGCTTAACAGGGTAGACTTGAAGTATCTTCACCCCTAAAATACGCGATGACTGTAGGAAGGGAATACCCATCAATTACTTGTTTGAGCTTCCCCCCTGGGTACCGGGTACGAGCGTAGCTACAGAAGAGCAGATTCCCCATTTCGTTTGTGTGCACGAGCAATACAGCACCATCGATCTTGAACACCGAATTATCTTCTGCTCTTCCACCTAATTACTCCTTCCTACTACACATCAACGACAGATATACCCTATAAAATCATTCCGCATCACGCCAATAGATTGATCTACTGGGTCTCTGCCTCCCGATCCTCTTCCACATCGAGCAAATAAGTTCTCTGCTTTTCTCAGACTTTCACATCCCCCCACCATTCAATACTCCCTCCGACTAAGACAAACGGACGATCTGCCAACCTTGGCATCCACTTACCTCACCTCAAGTCCTTCGGTAGATACCAAAGCAGTCCATCAAAGAGCAGTAACATACCTGTGAAACACATTCACGTCACAATGCCTTCCGCTGCTGTTCGGAACCCTTCTGCACCGGGCGAATCCAAGTCCGCTAAGAAGAAGAAGGCCAAGGCTGAGCGTACCGAATCACCAGCTCCCACTTCTTCTCCCGCTCCCGAGAATGCCGCTTCTGCTGGCAGAGCCGACTCGCCAGAAGATGGGTCTGAAAGTCCTCACATCCGGGAATTGCAGAAGAACATCCGCAATGTCAATAAGAAGATCGTAAGTGTCATCCTTCCGGCGCCCACGCGCTTGTGCACGACTGACCAGCCACCTGCAGACAAACGCTTCCAAAACCGACTCCATCGTTGAGCAACACAAGGATAAGACACTTGACCAGCTTGTCGAAGCCAAAATCATCAATGCCGATCAGCGGGCCCAACGCCTGAAGAAGCCCCAGCTTGAAGCTCAACTGGCGCAGTACGAGGAACAGCTCGCCCAGTACAAGAAGTTGGACGAGGAATACCGAGCTCGCTTAGCTACCGAGAAAGCCACCCTCGAAACAACACTCACAGAAAAGCTTGAGAAGGAGAAGGCAGATGCCATTGCGCAACTCGCCGACAAAGCCGCCGTCGATGCGAAGAAATCCGTGCACGACAGTCTTCTGATACTTTCTCAATTCCTCCGGCTAGCTGCCGCCCGACGATCAGAGGAGGCTGATCCCACACTCGATGAGAATATGGCTTTGGAGGGCGTGCTTCTCAACGTGTACTCCGGCGACGAGAACGCCGTGTCCACTATGCTCAAGCTCATTAACGGTTCCTCAGAAACCACCACCAGTGTGGCTGGCGAAGAACTGCAAACCACCTGTAAGCGTTACATCTACTCAGGGATTTGTTCTATCAGCTAATGTTTCCAAAGATGAGCAGGTCAAGGCTGCTGCCATCGCCTATGTCAGTCCATATGCTGCCCCTGAGGCCACAGAGCCGACCGAGACTGCTGAGACTGCCGAGACTGCCGAGACTGCTGAGGCAGCCACCAGCGCCGTAGAGACAGATCCCACGGTTGCCCATGCTGGCCTCACTGAAATTGATAGCACGGGATCTACGGCACCATTGACGAATGGCCAAGCCGAATCCTCGCCCCAGTCATCTTTCCCTCCCAATGCTGCTGTCTCGGACAATGCTGCCAATGCGGCAGCAGAAAGCGAATGGGACAAGAACCTCAGTGGGTCCACTACACAGGAGGAATGGGTCGAGGTGCCTCGAGACCCCGCTGAAGCCGAGCCAGATTCGTCGGCAACACCGGCAGCAGCTAGCAATGTGCAGTCGTGGGCCGACGACCAGCCTGAGAACCACGCTGATGTAAGTCAACACCTGGGTGAAATACATACCGCCGCACGCCGTATTCCCAACATCCTACTCACTGATTGGTTATGACAACAGGCGCCCGCTTCAAGCGATGCTAACGGTGGATTTCACCAGGTCCAACGCAACCGTCCCCAAGGCGGTTGGGGAGGACGAGGCCGGGGAGATCACCGTGGCGGTCACCGTGGCGGTTTCCACGAAGGCAGGGGAGGACGCGGACGCGGACGCGGACGAGGCCGTGGCCGTGGCGGCGACATGGCCGTACGAGGAGGTCGACCGCGACAAGAGGAGTCCTAGAGGATCCGTAGCCGCGGAAGGGCACACCGAATACCACCTATATTCTTTGAGGGGTATCGTGGTTATCGACGATGTGGCGCCGTCCCTCTAGACGGGTTACATGATGCCTGACCTCTTTATGTCGCCTTACGTTGTACACTATACCCCTGCGAAGCTGCGGCAAGCAGTATCGGGGGAGTTACATGCCGGGGGTCGTTTTAGTGAAGGCGAAAAATGGTTACTTGTTTTGGGCCGGCCATGATTTCAAGGAGCACTAAAAATGGACGGGCATCCAATAACGGCGTCAGCAGTTCCTCTGATTTCGGGATGGGAAGGGATCAAGGATGATTGTACTACATAGTCTTATAGCATTTGCGGACAAGGTTTTGCCGTCTCAATATAGACGGGGTTACCACCTGAGTGTGCATCACAGCGAGGCCAGAGAAGTCCATGCGTGTACTGTGAGTTGTTCAGATCTTCAGCTTGTCTGAGATAACATCAGATCTGCCTTGTACGACAATCGACCTGTAGGGTCTTCTTGACTCGTGCAGTGCTGGTCATGTCATACCTACTAAGTGCTGTGTTATATACAGCAGAACACGTGATCACGAGAACATCAGTATACAGTTCCGCTTCCGGCTACAGGCGTCATGTCCGCCATTTTCTAGCGTAAGTCAGCTATTTCCAGAAAGTAGGCGGGAACTAGAGGTATGTTATTAAATATAGAAGCTTGTTACGAGGGCAGATGAAGGATAACGGTTTGCTGCACCAGAATATCCCGGGTTCAGGGTACTGAGAGTTCGGATCAGGAGGGGTACAATGGGCATGTAAGTAAGTACCTCTAGTAGTTCTGGCAGTTAAGTCAATAAATGGTTTCTGCATTTCTTCCAACGTGTCATTGATAGAAGGACCAGTATCGAGGTTACTTGGCTACCAGGATAGGTACCTGGTTTACTATTGTAGTTACAGTAAACACCAATGTCACTGTCAAGGTTCTCTAGGTTGGGTACCTGTCCAGACACCTCAGCGGGCGACCAACCCCTACCTCAAATATAAACCCCTAATACACCAGGAGTATTTCCAACAAACAAACAAACCTGGTGCCTCAGGGGTCTTTGAAGCGAAGTCACGATTCTCCAATGGCAGTGGGTTTAGCCTTTCTTTGACAAACACTCCTAATCACCACTTGCAAAAGTAACTGGTTCGAACGTTCGAAGAGAAGAGCACCGACTCGGGGTGAATTCTGAGGAGGGGCGGATGGGCGGTTATCCGAATTTTTTCTTTGGTCAATTGAACATGACTTTTTTGCTTGTATTTCTTTTTTTTTTTACAATTGTGTACTATCTTACTTACTTAGTGTAAGGTGACAGAGCAAAAGGGCATTAGAATAGACGGAAATGATCAAAGCCGTTTGTTCATGATCACGGCAATTTGGACGGAAAATGCCGATTTCCCCGACCAGGCGCTTTTATCTCCCCCAAAAGTGGTGCATCGTCGCCGCGAGATATGAGGTATGAGCCAAAAGATTTCCCAGAAGACAACGATCAGATACCCCAAGCTTCCAATTCACACTATTTCCAAGAGGGTTCAGCTTAGGGAAACGTAGCGACAAGACCCGGCACATGTGTATCACGAGTTCTATCGTTAGGCCCTTATCTCCTCCCCTCCGGCGCGACAAAGCACATCAAGCCCCTGCTTTATTCCTAGATAAATAGCCTGCCAACACTTGTATATACCCGATCAAGGACGTTTTTATAAGTTGTAGCCTTAAGCAGGCAGAGTCTGTGGTGAATACTTGTTGGTCATGCGCCGCTATGTCGAGTTGCATTGGTCCATCCTTGCGGCCAGGGTATAAAAGTGACTCCCCATCGCCACACCTACCACAGCTCTGTGACACCGGCGGCATGTTGAACCACTTCCCTCGACAAGCCAAGTCCATAGTAATAGGACAATAATGCTACCTGCATTTGTTTTGTCTTTTTTTAAGTAATTGTGAAAATTGTTCTTTGGAACGGGGTAGGTAGTACTGGTCCCAGTCTGGGAGGGAGTTCTACCAGTGTAACGGATTGTTAGTTGCATCAAATACTAAGAACCCATCTCGGTCAGGATAGCCGTGGCTCCTATCCCTCGGAACCGTTCAAACCCTAGCTCTGGAAGACACTGTGGGGAAAGATTAAAAACGTAAAAACTAAAAAGGGGGAGATATTCCGGGAAATAAGGGATATTGACTCATATAGTAATAATAATAAAATTTACGTCTTACTCATTATTGACCTTCTCTGGACCGTGATGCCAAAAGTGTGATATGTAAAGTACTGAGATGGACGAGCATAAAGACGCGGCCATAGCTGCCCATATAGTATGTTCAAGTTGTCAACCACCTGAGAGGCACCGCCAACCGGGGCATATAAGGAAGCACATCAGAAAGTGTTACAAGTTACCCTATTGTACTTAGAAACCTGACAGGCCTGATACATTTACCATTACTTACCGTGGGCTCAAGGCTCCAGAGTGAATATTAGGTACTGGCACCAAACGGCTTTGTTAACTCAGAGTTCAACGAGGGTTTGTGGCAACTGGGTTCACTCTCTGCAGACTGCGACTCCATCCAATCTCTGCGACTCCCTCCAATCTCTACGACTGCCTCCATTCTATGCAGATTGCGACTCCCTTCAATCTCTGCAACTGCCTTCATTCTCTGCAGACTGCCGTACGCGGTCTATTGAATACACTGTGTGCCAGCCTGGAAGCTTCTTGTACAAGAAATATCTTCCACAAGGCAGATGGTGTTACATCCTTTCCTTTTTTTCTTCACCTTTACATTTTCTGCTAAGAGCCGTTCATCACTGGAGCCCTGTCTCCGATCTGATTCCCCTCGCAACTCTCTAAGTATTCCACCTTGTTCACCATCATCGACTCTGATTTGACTGCCGAGCTGAATACGCCCATCTCAGTTCACACAGATCGTCATGTCGACCCCAACGGCATTCCCTCTGTTCCCCAAGCTGCCAGCCGAGTTGAGGCTGAGAATTTGGGAGATGTCCATTCTGGACCATCACCGAAACCGGCTTGTATGGTAGCGCGTCTGGCAGACGTGGTGCACCGACGTATTGAGTCTGGAGGAGATATCAGCTGGTGGTGGTGTATCTACAGAAACAACAACGGCCCATAGAGGATACTGCGTACGCCAGATATTGAGAATAATAGGGGCTCAGGGGTCCAAGGCAGGGAGTTGTCTTCTTTTCATTGCGTTTCTGCATATGACTTATACAACGACTTAAGTGTCAATATCTACAGTTACCTCAGAGGACTGGAGACTTTACACTCCCTACACCAGATTCACTCCATAATAATCATGATTTGATTTATTTTATTCATTTCTACCTGGATCCTCGTAGATGCGCTTGGTTGGCTCGTGCCTCAGCGGTGGTTGAGCATATCATTATGTGGAGTGTCTCAAGGTAAACAAGTAAAACCGAGAACGTCCCTCCCCATCCGTAGCCCAAATAACCATGTCCCAAAGTCGGCAACAAGCGTCCGGAGCTAGCTACTTAACCAAACCGTGCAGGCTTAGTATGTGATGCATCTGTTGGAGCATAGAGCAGGCTGGGGAATGGTGTTGCAAGCAGCGCTGTTGTACGGCAGGCACTTGATGCTAGAGGCTACGTCGTTGAAGTTCCTGGTGACAAAGTCAGGCACCTCCTGAGGACCTAGAATGGTCAATACTGCAAGAGGGATTATTAGTAATCGTTTGAAATGGCATGATGGATCTGAGTTGACTCGGCTCGGCAAACTTACTTATGTCGATGGGGGCATAATCGTGACAGCCAGCATTCCTATACGGATAGCGACAGCGTCAGCAACAGCAGTCACTTGGCGAGATGAAGCATATCTTCTTCTTGTTAGGGGGGCTCACTTGAAGAACAAGCACTTGCAGCCATAGCCAATCTTGGCCGAGGAGATGGCGTCGTTCCAACCACCAGGCAGGTCGGCTAGATTTGCCAGCGAGTCAGTATGGGAAATCACACATCTATTTATCAAGCCCTGATGGGATGGATGCCGAAGCCTGCGTACCGCAAGTGCCGACTATTTGCCTCGTGTTAGCTTTCCGGTCTACTTTGTTTGTCTCCAGGGGGTCTAGGGGTCTGTCTGTATGCTTACTCGGCATGGTTCTCCTGACATAGTCACCTCTGTAATTGGAATCCTTCCAGTACTCAATGGTCCAGTTGGAGCCTACCGGCCAACCGGGGTCTTCCTGGCCGAAAACGGCGGGGACGATGGCTGCAACAGCAGCAGTGATAAGGGTGGACCGCATGGTGAACTTGAGGGAAGGAGTATGAGAGACTGGTGAGTTGTTTGATGTCTTGTGTCTACTGAGAGTCCTACCAAGGGAAGCGCGCTGGCATGATCCTTTATATATAATCACGAGAGCCCTGTCCGGAGCACGTCCTCCTGATGGGATCTATACACCGCCGGACACGGCGTCTACAAATCCCCTCACCGCGAGCTCTAACCGCCAGCCAAGCCGGCCTAGTGTGGCGCTAGGTCAGCCACCTCACCTAGGCCCTGGGGAGTCGGGAGCTGGGGTGCCCACTCTCCCGCTGCGATAAGGGCCCCGTGACCCCCGATCTTCGTGACCCTTGTCGTCGCCCTCGGCATAGAGGTTATGGGACGTGTGGCGCTCTTTAGTGAATCGAGATCGCGTAGTACTCAAACCCCGCCGCGCAACGCCCCCGAAGAGCTGCCCGTTGGGGCTCGAGATGCACCTTGCACGGTGATGATTGATCTTATCTTGACAGCATCTTGAATCCGTATATTCCCAAGTCTTGGCAACCTCACAAGTAAAACTTTTTATCTTTCCGTGTCTCTCTCCAGACCATCGCTCGCTACGCTCCTGGCGCTTGCCTGCCCACCTGCCTTACTGTTTTTCGTGTCGCGCTTGTTTACGCTCTCCGTAAACTTTTTCAACACCATGCTCTCTGCGATCTTAGTACGCCAGATTTTACGTTTAGCCACATCCATTTCTTGGCCTAGCGCCCCTCCTTTAGCTCTTCTTTCTTGCGATCCATCTGTATAAATTCGAAAGCATCGGGCATTTGTAACCGAGCTTTCTTCTTCCCCTGCAGACTGCATGCAGTCACGTCCAGCCAGGTCTAGATGCGCTGCACGCAGTAAGCACCTGCATAAAATGTTTTCTTTTTTCCTTGTCGGAAGCGAGGTCACACCGATGCATTATGCAGGGTTTACACGGAGGTAACAATGCAAGGGCTTTATACACTTCTATATGTGATTGGATCGCGTGAATTCGACTCGTGAAGGAAAATAGGGGTTTAGATAGAATCATACAGCTCATCTGACCTGATCCCGTTATACTTCCTGGCATGCCAGTGTTCCTAACCTTAATGGTGTTTTCTCTTCGCAAATTAGGCTAGTGCACCAGCCTTGGCAGACCTTTATAGGTTTAGGAGGCACACTTCGAGGAGGGGCACCGCTCCTGACCATCACTATACGGCCTGTCTGCGTAGTGTGTTTGAGGGTTTTTTCTCCCTCGCCTCAGTACGTCTTCTGCCTCGCAGGAAGGGTGCTGTTCTCAGTCGTTGTCGGGAGGCTTTTATTCTTTATACTACACAACCTCGGCCCCCTTCAAGCACAACATACAGCACGTCCGCATACATACTTGAAGAACCTTAGAATGTCGAAAAGGAATCCACATTGTCCGGACATGAGCTTGGGCAGCTTAAAAGTCTGGTGGAGCAGCCAGCGACGCCGATCTCGCGTATCCCATGGCTCGGACATGTTTCATGCTCCTCCCAATACAACGTAGCCACGCGATGCGGATAGAATAAGCGTTCTGAGCTGAAAACTAGCGCGAGTCCGGCCCCCATCTTATCCCCAACAGGAAGATCCCGTACCCCCACGAGGGACGCTAAAACACACTACTAAGTACAACGTAGAATACTAGTATGGCATACTGAATACAGATGCATCTAATTACTGAAAGGGCGGAACTATCCCGAACATTTAGATCCTTGGCAACTTCGGACTTCTCGTATAGGAAATGAAAACTTCTTATAGGATACGCAAGTATAAAGCACGAGTTGCCCTGGTCAAGTTTATGTAGAAAGGTTTCCCCTCACGGTTTTGAGGAAGGAGTAAAACTCGTACTACCAAGCAGATATTTGACTGCGCCAAAAACAAACCAACAACGTGGAATAAGGGTCTAAGTACCAGGACGCTGCAATCCCATGCCATATAATTATCCCGCTCTCAAGGCAAGGATTTTGTATGATTATATAAACAGAACCTCACCATGTCCCGGTGCCCTTCGGGAGGCTCGGAGGCATATGCGTTGGCACTCCTACCCCGCACTGCAACCAAGGAGGTGACAGGGGGTTGCGATGCCTTCACCCCTCTTTCCTGCCATGATACCGTCTCGTTCCTCCAATTGCGCTACATTCCTTAAGTAAGTCTACGCTTAGAACATACTAAACACCATCATGAGTACCTCAAATAAAGTCGTGGTCTCAGTACCACGCGACGAAGACATTCCCACATGCTTTCAAGTCGTTTCCTTGAGTTTCGGCCACGATGCACCGTTCGTCGATATTTACTTTCCAGCTCACTGGACATCGGCCGGTCAAGCACAGGCTTCCAAGCGCTTGTTGGCCTGGAAACGTTCCGGGAAGTCCACCTTTTTGAAAGCGACCATCCCTGTCGGAGACGAGGAGGAGAAAATCATCGGTCTGGCTATTTGGACACATATGAAGACACCACCGTCCGCGAAGCTCGAAGATGGGGAGAACGTCGAAGAGGTGTGGCCGGATGCAGATGATCGAGAGTACATGACGCGCCTTTGGAGAGGCTTTGTTCAGCCACGGAGACAGGCCGTTTTGGATTCTCATGGAGGGGCGTATGGTGAGTGAGCTCTATATCTCAGCCACCGGATGTGTATGTGTGCGAAATGTGGGTAGTTGATTTAGCACCCATAGTCCTTGAGCTTCTAGCCGTCCACCCCGACTATCAGCGTCGAGGGGCGGGATCGGCCCTCGTCACCTGGGGCACAAAGGCTGCAGATCAGCTAGGTATTCGAGCCGTAATTGAGGCGTCACCCGTCGGGAGGCTGCTGTACGAGACGTGTGGCTTCCGGCCAGAGATTGAGGAGATGCGGCTTGATGTCGGCGAGGAATTCGCTGCACGGCCAAAACCGAAGCTGGTTTACATGACAAGAGAACCGGCCTCGTAGCTAGCTCACTTGCCCCCTGATATGACAAGTATCAGAACCAGCGGAGACAAATACTTCGAGATCCAGGCAGAGAGGTGAAGATGGAGTCAAGCGAGGTAGTGCGTCGCGCAGTTGTTGAGACCTCTAATGCTAGGATAGATCTTGGTTTGTAAGGTCGCATGAAACTGTTGTGATGACTTGGGGCTCATCTCAATATGGATATGTGCCCTGATACTTCAAGCCCTTTTTCATGCATTGGTACTCACTCTGTTCGATATGCGCGCTGCTGTCTAGCTCCGGGTTTCTGATATCGATGAGCCGTCAAGATCTCAAAGATGCTGCAACATTGAAGCGAGCGTGATCGAATCTCGGTGTTACCTTGGGACGGGCAAGTGACCCGCAGCGTGCCCGAAAAATGGAGGCTGCCTGCTGCCTCTTGAGCCTCCCTCGTGTAAACTTCCTGCTTTTCTCGGCCACCATTTTATAGTATATAGCTACGCTTAAAGACTTGCTAAGCTTTCGAATAAGCTAGCTATACGTTAACGACAAGACACGCTTTCTTCTAGACTCGTATTAGGTTAGGTGCTCTGGCATGGCTAGTAGGGGTGAACTCTGATAGAAGGAGCCGGTGGATCTTATCCCCAAGCAAGTGGTCGGCCATGCTTGCTTTGTGTCTACGCCTGGACTGGACTACCTTGGTACTTTGGTATATTTGAGGCGGAGGAGGCACAGCCTATGCATGCTATTATTTTGCAGGAGACCGAGATTATTGATCTGGCAGCGGTCTCTCCTGATCAGTTCTTTCAATCTTGTTTACTTCAGTTCTACTGATCTAACATGTGGTTGAATTTAGGTAGTCCAAATTTCCACAGGGAAGGGAAGGGACGTCCTACCTCTGCTCAAGTTGCCAGCCAGTTGCGCCTTCTTTTCCACTTGAGAAACTGGAGGATTCATTATGCAGCATACCACATGACCTCCCTGACAACAACCACACTACATGTTGTCACCTATCGGTAAAGTGCACATCCCATGCGTTTATTTCAAGATAGTCCAATATGGCCATGGCCCCTGGAATTGTGATAAACGATGTAGAGCGAGAAGGTAGATGGTCAGGTCACGGCGTACAGGCCAAGAATACCGGATAGTGGATGCGGTGCTGCGTGTGGAGTTGAGTGGGTAGTGAAGCTTGACATGGCGACATACCTCCTGACACTCTTAACCATACTCCATCGTACTCTGGTACAAATGGTGAGGTGAAATGGAGTGAAGGGTGAAGCAGAATCCAGTCAATATGTAGGCAGACACATTATACCTTGTCACTCTCCTGGTCCGGAGCCATATCACATCGATCAAGGTAAAGTAGGTGATTACATGAATGTCTTGTACTTGATTCTGCTTTGGCATAATAAGGATAAAGAGGTAGTCAGTTCTAATGGAGGTTGGTTGAATTATTACTAACATCCCAGTCCAGTCGACCTAAGTCTTGAGTATTGTGCCTGCCTAGTATATCCTAGGTGTCTACAAGGGAGATCAAAGAAGAAAAGATCATAGAAAGCCACAAAGTTGCTTGCTTTGGGATTTGGATAGTTAAAGACTTACAAGTAGACCTTTCAGACATGCTTGGATAATGACCCGAGGCCGAGTTGTATACATGTACATATTTTGCTTTGAGCGTCTTGAAAGACAGTATTTAAATGTGGAAATTGCCATTGACATTCACGAACTTAAAAGTCTATGTCTTGTCCTATATCGTTCCTGCTCTAGACAGCTTAAGATAGTTCGACTAGGACACATTTTTACAACCCGAACTCGATAGTCAGACCTGAAGGGACAACTCTCGGTTCCTCCCTTCCCTCCACAACTTCTCTGGTCGACGTTTTCGATCATAGCTCCGGATCGTGTTACTCAAGTCCGGCTCTTGCACTTGCAGGTACTCCCAGCTACTGATTGGGCGTCCTTTCCCAAGTACATTCTCTATATTACCCGTCTTCCGAGTAATTCCGGAACCCGGACTTCATTCACTTTCGGTGCCTGAACATAAATAGATCCTTCCTTCAGCACCTTCGGCATACCTTTCTACCATCCACATCATCTTGTCCCGTCCCCGAACTGTCCTCTGTCCTGCACTTCCGAAACCACAAAACCCGTCTCGTACTTGGAGCATATCTCGTTATTGCTTAAGATTGTCATACCGCATCAAAATGGCCCCCGCCGCCGATGCCGAAGTTCAACTTCGGTTCCTTGTTGCATGCATCCGACACTCCAACAATGGAAAGGTAAGGCTATCACCTTCAGCATCCGCCAGGAGAAGACTGATAATTGTTGCTGACCGTCCTAGGTCGACTTCGAGGAAGTCCGGAAGGAATGTGATATCATTTCCAAGGCCGCCGCGTAAGTCTATACCTCGATCCTATCCTGCATCAGACACACCACCGGGCTCTCTTTACTAACCAACAACCATCCGATAGGGCCAAACGATATGAGCGCCTGTTGAAGGCCCATGGCATCTCCCCCGGCGCCGTTGGTGCCATCAAGAAAGAAGGAGGAGATAACGGTGACGCCGCTGGCAACAACACCAACAAGGCGAAGCGTCCCCGTGGCACCAAGCGCAAGCTAGAGGAGGTCAACGAGGACGAGGACGATGTCGACGAGCCCGTCAAGCAGGAGCCCAAGGTCAAAGGTGAAGTCAAACATGAAGATGCAAAAGTGAAACTTGAACATGTCAATGGTACTTATCAAATGATACTACCACCACATCTCCCCTTCATCAGTCCATATGTTCCCCAATCCCAGCCCACCAACTCCTTACTACATACTTCTCCAAGTCGCGACGATGACCACGCGGACGATGACGACGACGAAGTCCTCTTCGTGTCTTCGAACGAGAAGCCGAGAAGCCCGAGCGCTCGAACAACCCTCGATGGCGGCTACCGCCTAGCGGACGCTCAAACGCCTGCGGCCGCGATGCATGATCATCCTCATTCTGTCGATTATCCCGCTAACCATGGATTCACTCAACAGCTCGACGCGTCTACAAAACCCCCGCCATTGTCCCCGCGGACGATGATGATGATGAGGGCCTCGACTCAGGAACAGCCTAATGGCCCATATCCCTATGGATACGCCACCGCCCCATGGGCCTTCTCCCACAACCATCACAGCTGCATCTAGCTTGCGGCACGTTTGAGGCTTTCTCGTTTCGTCTTTTGGCTTTTCACGCCATGATGATAATGAGGACGCTCTGAACTCTTCTTACCAGTGGTACGTAAGACACTCCCCCCCTCCCCCCCCTTTCCCACGACTTGATTGCCATTTTCTGACCTTCGTCTCCATCAGGTAATGTTACACATTCAGGCAATATTGGGGATAGAACATTGGATTCAGGTGGAAGATCAATGGGTTTTCGTGGACTGGCAATGTCATTCGCTTTCACAACTGGCACATAATGGATTCGGGATACGGATGGCACTACTCTGGGTCCACGGACCAGACATACATTGAGGCTTAGGTCGATATTCCCGCTCTCGAGGAATAACATACTGAATACATGCGATGAACTCCAAAGGTTATTATCCTGCCTCTTCGTAATGCTCTTCTTGCTGTGCTTAGAACCCGAGTCTGGGATGAATGCTCCTCCAATTACTGCGGTTTGAACGAAGCAAGGAACGACAATGAAGGTTGCTCTTCTTTCGCAGCCTCTCTCAGGACTAGCAGGTATATGGATAATGGGGCGGACAGCAAGATCAATGGATACGTTGAGTAATCATTCTGATGATCAGAAGCAAAGAATGGCAATTGAGAACAATGCTGCAGTGTAGGAGCAAAGTGACATATGGGTACTGTACTGCCGTATGTGTAGACGCAACCTTGGAACCAACCCACTGTTTGTACCCCTGATTCATTGAGGGCATTCTCAATGGCCTAGCAGACTGGCAGTACAACAGTAGAGGTACGTACCTCCCCCTCCATCTTCATTGTCCTTACCTCCAGTCTGCAGCTTCCCACTTCAATTGACAGAAGCTGTTTCTGGGTACCTAGGTACAATAGCGAGAACCCCATGTACATCCCCAACCTCCTCAACACGCAGCTTTGGCAGGTACCTCAACAAGTATCTCACTTTGTACCTGAGCACAGGCCTTCTGTTCCCAGGTCGAAGTGGGGCAGTGACGTACCTGCCATTCAAGTGTCAATTCATTGTACAAGCAACAAGTGGACATGTTCGCATCAATTGAGAAAAAAGTGGTTCTCTGTTCTTACTACATCCCCATTCATTACAGTGAGCTCAATTCCATTTCCATTTATCTCCTCATTGTACAGTTCCTTTCACATACAACAGCCATGATACATACAATGGTCCTTGTTCTCGGAGAATTATTTTTGTCTCGGTTCCTCCCGCCCGTTTCCTGGGGAAGGACCCAGACGCTAGCGCACAGTGGTGGGGTAAAAGATCCCTGCGTGCATGCCATTTTTGTCGCTGGTGTGTAGATGATTGGACGGCGTAAAGGGACTCGAGTTACGACTGTTTTTGTGGGGCTCACGCCGCGAATTCAACGACATGTCTTTTTACTTGGTGATAGAAGGTGTAAGGGGAGCAGAGCTTGATGGCGAAAATAGCAAATCCAACTGAATATGCTTGCCTGGAAGATACGAGGATCTATCAAGGGGTTTTTAGCTGTAGGTAATGTGTTTTTCTACTCTTGGCTTGTAGAACATAAGGCAGTGTTTTTCCTACATTGTCCTTGTACTTCGGATTAGAAAAATGGACAGAGATTGTTTCGAATATTCGATTTTGTAATATATTATCTTGAGGCGCCTTCTCAATGGAGATTGTCCCATTGTCCCTAGAAGCTAGGAAATATGTGGTAGCTGTCATAGTCGAAGTTCCTTGCTGCAGCAAGGCAGTCTACACACACAATTATGGAAAAGGGCCACGTCCACATCGTCAGGACGAAATATCGATCTTAGAACGCGCTCGATACTCGAGATAATCTAAATATTGGTTGACAATGAGTGTCATAAATGCAACACAAGCCGGACTTGGAACAAGGAGTCTTGTTGGTATATCTTGGACGATAATGGCAGGGTACCCGTTGGCAGTTCAGCAACACCATTCTTCATAAGCATGTACATAACTCAGCGGTACTCGTTGTAGACATTGGTACAGATATCTACTGGCCTATTATCTTGAAGTGTCCCTCGATTGTACGCTTCAGTCATATGCGAGGACTTCTCTACATCGAGCAACAGAAGCTTCGATTATGCAAAGGTGAAGCGGCCCAGTGTACAATTGCCCATGTCATGGCCCAGATTCCCCATTGTCAGTATGAATGACTTGATATTGGCCAGTCAGGTAGCTGCTTGTAAGGTAGAGTGGCAGAAAACCCTACAGTTATTGGCTGGGGCCATTGGCTGGGGCCATTCTCAATACCCAACCACCACAGTATCTGCTTGAGTGACTTGATATTGTCTACTCGGGTATAGGTAGCTTGCTAGCTGTCAGTAAGGTAGAGTGGCAGAAAAACCTACTGTTCTTGGCCGATTCCATTCTCCATGCCCAGCCACCCAAAGATCTATGCCCTAAGCTCCCATTATTCAACGAACGAGATGGTACTGTTCCCTCAGGTAGCTAGCAAGCTGTCAGGTAAACTGGCAGAAAAACCTATTGTTATTGGCGGAGGCCATTCTCAATTACCAACCACCACAGTATCTGCTCAAAAGGGTAATTGTCAATACTGACCGCAAAGTTCACCGCAAACACCAGTCCCGAACCTGGACCTACCCACTAATATAAATAGCAGTCCTCTCTCCCAGGAACCTTCAACTTCTTCCTCCTCTTTCCCATCCACAACTTGTTCGTTCGTAAACCAACCTTCCATCAAGCTTCCATCAATACATCGACACTCTCTTTACTTGAGGTAAGTCTTCACCCTTTATCACATCCATCTCAACATATCACCTCCATCATCTTCTTCTTCCCTTCAACAACCTTCCATCACCTTGGTGATCCTACATCAGACATCAAACCCACCCCTTCGATTGACCGCAGCCTTCATATTCTGGTATGTCACGCATGTCCAACGCTGGCAGCAATATTTTCTGCTGGATATCTATTCCTTGACACAGTTGTGTTGCAAATTTCCATTCCCCCAGCCCGAATCCCTGACCACCAACCACTTGCCATTTTTTCGAGGTTCATTCATGTCAATGGCCAGCCTCTCCCATTCATAGCACTGTTTGATCCGACCAACCATTGTGTGCCATTCACCTACCTACAACTCCCACCTGAAAGTTCTGCCATCAATGGGTACCTACTGTCACTGAACCTCCGGACCCACTTTTCTGCCACATATCTTCCCATTCCATATTCCTTCCACCTTTCCACCACTACTTATTTCTTCAACCACACTCTTCCACATTCACATCCTCCATCCTTCCACACATACTTCATACTTCCACAACCCATCCTACCTTCACACAACCTTCTATACAAACATCATCCATCCACACTTGGGCCTTCGACTCGTCGCGCATCAGGCATCCATCACCAGCTTCTGTCAACTGTTCATCTAAGTTGGTACTGACTTCGACCCTTGGTTCAGACTTTCGTTCCATCACTTCAGCAACCTTTCGTTCGTCAGATACTCTGATCATCGACTCGTCTTTCTTCACAAGAAGAAATCATCAAGGTAAGCACTTCCGCATGTCATCAATCAATAAACACTAGTCCTTCGCCATCTACCGCATGCCACCTGACCTCAATAGACATCTAACTCGTTTTGTGCAACAGATTCCCCTCGTGGTAGCATCCGTGTCTTCATCCGTCAATACAGTGATCATGTCTTCCCCCGTTAACACTTCGGGTAAGTTCAATCCCCTCCTTCGCCAGATGATGAGTTCCTTGCTAATTCACGGACACACAGCTTCCAAGGCGACTGCCTCCAAGCAGTTCAACACCACTGATCCGTATTCTGACAACTACATTCTTCAGCCGCGCACCTATGGGGACGATCTCACTTCATCCCATAATCCTGGCACAGTGGGCATGATAATCTCCGGCAACGTCAACACCACCGCCAATGCCGGCGCCCAGGGCGGCATGACCAATGACTCTGCTACCGCTGCTGGAGCCGCCATCAGTGCCCCGACCACTCCCCAGAGCGGTAACCCTTTCACTCCCGGCATGGCGACTGCCAATCAGACTAGCCCCAATACCCCCATCACTCCGTTCTCTCTCGGCAATCAGACTCCTGTCACGGCCACCACTGGTGCTGCTTGTTCTTACGTTACTGTTCAAGGCATGCCATACTCTGCCGAGCGCCTCCAGAAGATGGGCGAAGCCCTTGCCAAGGCCCGTCGTGAGAAGCGTTTCCCTCTCACTTCCACCCCCGGCTACAATGTCCAGGCCACCATTGACGATTACGAGGCCCTCCAGCGTCTCGAGATGGCTCGGTCGGCCATGGATAACACCGGAGACGCAGCCCTCCATCCCCACACCGCTCGCATGTACACCGAGATTCAACGACGCATCCAGGATCGTGATGCTGCTCATGGAGAGGTTGCTGCTGAGTCGAATGTCCGCGCTCGTCTTACCGGATTTGCCAATGGTACCAGCGCCGAGACTGGCATCTACAACCTCATGCGCCATGCTGTCCAGTCGGTTCTTCGTCTCAACAACCTCACTCGGGATAGCGATGGCAATATCGTTGACACTGTCTCGGCTCGTGTTGTCAATGCTATTCGCGACGATGTTCAGGCTCAAGCTGCCCGAGGTGACAACAACGTCAACGGAGTCAATATGGATGGCGTAATGGAAGAAGTCTTCGCTGCTATTGAGAATGCACTTGGAGAGCATGTCAAGGAGCAGGCAATGGAGCTCAGTGATATCACCAAGACCCAGCGTGACTTGCTCACGCAGGGTGTTGGTATCACCAAGACCCAGCGTGACTTGCTCACGCAGGGTGTTGGTATCACCAAGACCCAGCGTGACTTGCTCACGCAGGGTGTTGGTATCACCAAGAC
>MU280945.1:37926-54122 GCA_022385605.1 Xylariaceae sp. FL0594
CACCCAGCGTGACTTGCTCACGCAGGGTGTTGGTATCACCAACACCCAGCGTGACCAGGTCAACGCCATTGCTGGTCACGTCAAGGCCATTGACAGCCATGTCCACGCCATGGGCAATAACGTCAGTGCCATGAGTTCGCTCGTCACTTCCACCAATGGCAACCTCATTTCTCTTACTGCCAACGTCGTGACCCTTCAGACTGTTCTCAACACGATCCCTCCGATGGTTGTCAGAGCTGTCCAGGAGATGTTGCCTGAGATCATTGGTTCCGCTATTGAGGGCGCCATTACCAACGAGCTGATCAACCGCATGCAGATGTTCGTCAACAGCATCGAGACCGTCCGTCAGCGCGAGCGGGCCCGTGCCCAGCAGTCCACCAAAGAGAAGGAGGGTTTCTTCGGCAAGCTCAACTTCTTCAAGAAGCGTCCCCGCAAGGACAACTGATTGCGCTTCATCCATCATTGGTGTCAGTCAATCTGCATTGCATCTGATTGACTGAGAGACACGTATCTCGCATTCACACTTCGGTCTTGCGGATACATTCATGCCTGCGCAACCGGTCTCGAGGCATTCGTCGACACTCGACCTGATCCCTTTGCCAAGTTGATCTTGTGTCTCGGCATCCCCAGCCTTGGATCTTGATCCTACTTTGAGACGACACACTTGGCCCGAAAACTCATCAAAGCAGAAAAAAACATGAAACCCAACAAACCCCCCCCAAAAGCTGAAAACACAAAATCCGAAAAAAAAAAAACAATCGATGATGAGTACGAGGACGCAGATCACAGTCTGTACAGGTCCGGGATCATTTCGAGCATCCTGTCGACGACGATACAGACACACATGAAGGGTTCACACCAGGAACCCACGAGAGAGGGGGACTCCAGCCGCGTGCGTGGCGTGTTTGGCGTCAAGGAAAAATTCGGAATGGTTGAAAAGAAGGGGCGCGGAGGAGTTTCGGTTTTGAGTTTTTGATATGCTGATTTTCACAAAAGGCATGGATGGACAAAAACGGACAATGATACCCCGCAACTGGCCTTGTTTACGATTCTTCTTTCGATAAATAGCATTTGTGTATCCTACTCTAGATAGATGGACTGATTCCTCTGACGATTCTTGAGGTTTCTGTCTTTCTCCGGCTAGTACCAATTTCTCTTCTTCCTTCGGGAGGAGGGATTTGAGGAACGAGGAGTCCTAGGTAGAGGCGTTGAGCTCACAATATATGCACTGATAAAAACATCCACTTGTGTCTTGTTTTCGTGATGTCTTAATTGTAGATGATCATGCTTGGAGTGATGATCAAGATTGAGATTGCTGCTTGCTGCGCATGTTGATGATGATACTAAACTACAGGCGAGTCACTTGCTCTGCTGACGAACTTCAAGTGACTGGTGTTGCAAAGCGACGCGACAGCGAGGAACTACGTTGAACGATTGATGGAGATGACTGACATCTTCTAGTTTGCCGCAATGATACTGGCAACACCATCCGACTGATCGCGGCACTTCACCAACTGACGAAGAACAGCAACAAACCTGACACACTTTCCAAGCAACGAGCGGCAGCGAGAGAGCAGAGGACCTGTTCCAAGAGGTCATGATCATCTGCGAGGACAACGCCGCCCTGGGTCATCTGGGCATGCAATGCTAAGGAAGCGAAGCCAATGAAAGATTCGATCCTGAGCATGCTGCTTCATCAACTTCCGACATCTGCTTCTGACACTTCCCTCCCATCTCCCACCCCATCCGAAACTTCACAAGTCGAACCCTCGAGACCCAAAAGCGAACCAAGGCACTACGATGTGGACTCTATCACTGTCTCCCGGTTCCCATCAAGTTGCCCCCAAGATGTCTGGTCACAAGATCGCGAAAGAGCGAACATGATGAAGAGAAGGTGCTTGAGTGTACACTGCGCCGTCGGGGCTTGACGCCGGTGACGAGTTGTGATTGCTGCTTCACACCTGCATATAGGCATCTAAATTGGGGAAGACGTTTGAACGCGGAACAGGCGACTTCATTACTTTGATCCTGCAGGTACTCCTCACCGTCATCCTTCAATTTATCCCTGTTTCCCCCATGTCCATGATTTCAGTCTCCCTCTCCCTCATCTTCTTTTCTACTTCCGGTGCCAACTCCTCCCGAGCTAACACTTACTCTTCGACACATATTATGATAATGAAGGGTAGGAAGCGGAAGCCCTAGAGAGAGGGAGGCTAGAAAGGGGCAGGATTCGAGGCCGCACAAATACCTACACGAACCGACGAACAGACAAACGATCAAGTTTGACGTGCCGCGCTGCCCTTTTCTTCCTGCTTCCACACCCCAACTCCTTCCTAGCTAACACTTACTCCTCTGACACAGATAATACCACCGATGAGGAGAACTCGGACAAACAGGGGAAAGGATGACTAGAAAGGGGGAGAAATTGGGACCGCACTGGCACCACTACCTAGAATACAATTCCCCTTTTTTGTCCCCTCTGTCTCGGCCTATGTTCCTCGTCCGTCACGAGTCCACAGCAGCATATTCAAACGATGGAGAACTGTCGCAGTACGGTTGCCGCTGCTCTGATCTATCGCTGGCCTATCTCTGGATTCCTGCTCTTTACAAATATCCTGGGAGAAGAGTGCGATTTCCTGAGAACGGATAAAGAGCGCACTGACACTCTTCCAGGTCGTGAAATATCGAGAGGATTCATGCGGTGTAATGGGATCGTGTTCTGGACTCGGGAAGCAAGCGAGACGAGAACAACGACGGGAATTTAGAATTGGGCGAAGAAGTACCCGGAGGGGAATGTTGAAGGAACGCACTTGGAGGAACATGTATGTTCTCATTGAGGGACATGAAATTCGCGTGTGCGTCGACATAACTGGAACAGACGGACAAGTCCGCTCTATGGATGAAACTTGGGAGACGCACACGATGCTGTTTCTGTAGATGGATCATTGTCTCGCACGGATTTTCGGACAGGAGACACCAAGACTCAGCATGATGACTCGAATTCTTTGATTTTTGCGCGACGTGACACTGCTCAATTGATCTGTTGGGACGGATGGCGTATCCCAAGAACTCTGTTGAGCTAGTAATTGTGGCCGACTTCTCGCTTCCAGCTTTCCAATGAGGGATCTTAATTGCCAGAATGCAGACGATGGCATGCTCAGCTAGCCAAGACACTCAACTTGCAACAAGAATATTCAATACAGTGACGGCTGCGAATCCGGCATCATCTTGGAGATCTTGACAGGACGAGCAGGCAGGCCGATAAGGCCTGCGCGGGTTGGTATATGTTACCAACTGACATAGCAGACAACCCCATGCAATTTCACGCGAAACCAAAATCCAAGCTCCATGGCCATCCATCAATGCTCATCCTCGATTCATCTAAGGTCAGGTTACTCACTTCCCCTCCTCAGCATACAACCCATTTTCCCTAATCCACGCCACAACATCCTCACAAACCAGTTCCTTCAACGCCTCCCAGTCCTTCTCCCGCACCGCATTCCTAACCTTCGTACTACTAATCACAGCCTCATCATCCGCGCGTCCCTCCACCATCTCGATCCTATCAACCCACTCCGTCCTCCCACCCACACTCTCCAGCTTTCCCGCGCGGAGCTCATCGAGGTAAGCAATCTGCTGCGCGGCATCGCCCCATTCATCGCTCGTGCGCATCCGCACCCGCAGGCGCGCGCGCGCGAAGAACGGGTCGAGGGACGCTTTCATGGTGTCGTTAGGGTAGTACTTGGGGTCGAAGATGCGGATCAGCGTGTCGTAGCCCGTGAGGTAGATCTGTTCCTGTTCCTGCTCGTGCTTTTCTCCATCTTCCGGCTGTGTCTTTTCAGTGCCAGCGCGGTATGTCTCACTCTCAGAGATCGCGACGGCTTTAGCGTGGAAATACGGCTCCTTCGTCACCGCGATATCAACGCCATCGCAGGGCATCTCCTCCCCACTCGTCGTCATCTTGCTACCATCTCCACCTTGACCCGCAGCAGCAGCTAACAGTATATCCTGCGCAAAAACATACATCATCGCCAACCTCTGCGCAAACGCCGCCGGCTTGGGGGCCTTATCCGCATTATTGATCGCGAGGAGCAGCAACACTCTCGACATCTTAGTGCTATACCGCGGATCTCGCAGCGCGGAGAGGACCATGCGCTGGTGCGCCAGCGTCGGGGGGTTGAACGAAGAGTCGAGGACCAGGATGTACCGCGGCGGTTTCGGTTTCCCAATTCGGTCCGGAGATTCTAACTCGGGGGCATCTGTTGTGATTGATGAGCGCGAGGACGACACCGTGAACAGGGTCTGGAAGCGCGCGTCCGAGCGCTCGAAGCTCTCGAGAGCTTTGGCGAGGAGCTCGAGGAGGCCCGTGGGGAGTCTGGGTTTCGGTGGTCGCATTGCGGAGGAGGGTAGGGAGGGATTCTGTAGGATGACTCTCTTTCCGGACCGAGATTGCGGTATGTGGCGTTTCGCGAGAAGTTTGCGATATTCGGAGTACTAGTATTTTGGTATGAGCTTCCAAGACGTTGGATTTCAAGTTGAGTGTGCTGTTGAATTGTGTTGGAGATTCGAGAATGACATAATCCGAATTGTTGGAGTATCACCGCCCGGTCCGCTGGGGTGTTTAAGTCCGAATATCTCCGAAGCCTCAGGTTAGAGCTGTCTGACATCGCGCAACTCTATCTACTGCTGTACATAAGAATCAAGTCCTACTGCAGCGTCGAGATGTCATTGTCTCTATTCTTCCTCAAGATGCGACATACTCAGAATCAAGGAAAATCTATCGAGCTAGGATGAATGGCTCGTCTCAGCTGTATTGATACTGGGCATCATTTGCAGCCATAAAAGAACGAACCTCTGCACAGAAATGCTACTGGATACCCATCTGACCCCGCCATCCATGTTTATATATAAATACCAGCTTGTAATGCATCTTCCCAGTTCCTCGTTCATTCCAAACAACCGGGGTATCAAGCGCCAAAATCCCCCAACGCCGTTGCCCTCGTAACCATCTAGTCCGTTCATCTCCCGTGTCTCGTTTATTTTATACCGCATGTTAACGCTCTACCGGATCTCCGGCTCCCTCATGAAGTCGGGAATGGTCAGCCCACCATCGCCTGGTGTGAATTTCATCTTATTGCTATCCTTGCGCCGTCTCTTATGTTCTTTGAGACGCATTGGAATGTCGTCATCAGTGCCTCCAAGACTCAATCGATTGACTTGTAACCGGTAGTCCTCAAGATCACTAACGACGTCGTCGATGGGGTTGTTTTCGGCTGTATCGGCACCTTCGTCTTTGGCGAATACCTTGACGCCACGGATGTGCGTATCTTTGCCGTTCTGGTGGTTCTCGAGAATGATGACTCGGACGAAGAAGCAGCAGAGCGAGTTTCCGTCGGAACCGCCACCTGCACCCGCAATCGGCACATCGATCCATCCTTTGGGCATGCTGAGCTCAATGGTGGTAAATGGAATGGTCAGGTTGGGGCCAGTTCCAGCTGTGATTTGGATCTTGGTAGGTGTGTAACTCTCGTCGAGCTCGTAGTCAAGATACAGACGGAGGGCCCTGATCTCCACGCGTTTAATGAAATGTATGTTCAAGCGATGTGGCTGCGGGCCATCGGACCTGGAAGAACACGTTAGGGATTGAAACAAAAAAGAGAGGGGAAACGCACTGCCAGTATTGGTTGACATCATCATCCCGGAGCTCTTTCACGCCGCACCCCGGTTTGTAGCTGCTGACGGTGAAACTGGCGAGGTTGCTGATCTCCTTCAGACCAATTGCACCAGCATCAAAGATGGGCTCGTCCTCGTCCTCTTCTTCTTCCTCCTCCTCCTCGTCTTCTTCGTCTTCTCCTTCGTCCTCTTCCTCCTCTTCGTCCTCCTCTTCTTCCTCTTCTTCTTCATCCTCGCTTGCATCGGGACTTATTTCCCCTTCGTCTTCCTCACCTTCTTCATCTTCCGCGACAGCTGAATCCGCGTCAGAATCTCCGTTATCCACTTCATGATCGCTTCCCGTAGGTTCCCAACTTGCGCCACGGTGATTGTCAACACCATGAGTAGTCCCTAGGAGTAAGTCAGAAACCCGCTGGGAAATCGGAGACAATGGTGGATTGGGACTTGAATCGTCGTATATGACAACACCATCCTCAGATCGACGCCGGCGCCCTGCCCAGTTCGAGCCTGGGCCGACTCGGTTGTCTCCTCTCGCGACATAGAACGGGCTAGGGTGACCAGGCAGAAATGGCTGCATTTTGACACACGCGTAGACAGTAATAGACAATATAAAGGGTTGAGCAGAATGAAGAGGAAAGTTTTTACAAGAGTAGTGGCAGAAGTAGGGTAGATCTCAGCAATATAGTCATGGCTTGCAGGCACGTGAAGGTGCTGTGCGCCTTGAAATTTAGACGGGTTTGAATTGACTAACCTGGAGGTGCCTGGGATGCCCACTGCGAATTTGGTGCGACGCCCAACCGACGGTTGTATATCCTACCACCCCCTCCTACTGTTCTTGCAGACGTAGGGGAGACATGAGTACGGTCGCGGTACGCCGCCGCTGTAGTATGGCTTGACGGCCTCAGTAACCGACGACGATACTCTCTAGATTGCTGTTGTCGGGCGGAAGTATTTGCAGTTGATGCCTCCCCTGGTTCATCAAAGTTTCCATAATTACTATCCATATTCCACTGGTCCAGTTGCGAAGGAGCTCAATAGCGATGGCCTTGAGCCACCCAGGTCAACCGTTTCCTAAGAGGCTAAACTTTGAAAACTTAGAGAGAACCTCCTGTCTCGTGTAGAGGAGACATACACGCGTTTTCGCTTTCCCAGAATCAAAATAGACTGCCCATTGTGATTAGCGGCAGCGCAAATACGACATAGTGCAGTCTAATGCAATGGCAAATAGTAGCTGGTAACTCTATAAATCTTCAACGAATATGTCTCTAACCGTGTAGAACGAGAATATCCTAATAATGGTAATCCTCATAAACTTTCGCGTCAGGGCGGCTTGGTTTACGAGAATACTTTATCAAGTACAAGCCTGTCAGCCCTTGTCTGTCACTCAGATTCCTGGCCCATCTTCTCTCTGTTTCTTGTAACTGGCCATATTGCTGCGTATTTACGCATTTTCCTCTTTGTTTGTGTAACATTTTGTAATTTGGAACCGGTTCTAATTGCCTCTGTCTATGATGAACCCTTGAATCAGGTTTGGAAGCTCGTTCAACCGAGGCATAGGTCAACATACCTTAGAGCTGTACCGCGGCCTCGAACTCAAGTCAAATCCAGACTCCAAGATGCTTCCCAAGTAAGCTTCAATGCGCGATACCTACCTAACTGTTATCGTCACGCAATTCAGTCGCAGTCTACCAACCCTTTCATGACCAATTTGTTCTCTTCTATTCCCTTTAGTTATCACCTGTTAGGTGGATGCCAATCTATCCGATGGATCTTATTGGCCAGTTTCCCCGATTGGCAGCTCCCTTCTTGGGACGTTGTGGTAGAGCTAAGACCTTCCAAACGATGAGGGGCATGTCGAGCTCGAGCTATCGCCGCACTGTGACGCAATCTACAACCGTAACAACCCGAAACACCAACAGCTTGACTTCTTCGGTGTCAAAACAAATAGAATCTTTCTGGCCATGTTACGGTAGCAACGGTTATGCTCGGACACCCCACCGTACATTCGGCCAAGCAACCATAACACCACCTGCCCAATCGAGCTCTCTGATCACCAGCTCAGTGCGAGGACCTCAAGTTCCAAAGGCCCAACAACCCCACTATCGACACCGAGGCCAGTGCAGCCCACGCGGGGCAGGCCGTCCATTTCTTTCGATTTTCACTTCCTCGTCTCGGCCCTTCTCTTCCACCTCCAGAGCCTCCTGTTCTGCCCTCATCTCTTCCACATCCATCATGGCCGACCGCGACATCCTCCCTGCGGCTGTCAAGCCCTCTCACTATGACCTCACTATCTCGTCGATGAACTTCGACGACTGGTCGTACCAAGGAGAAGTCTCGTAAGTAATTGGCCTGTTGGTGTTAAACTTGCTGTCATATAACGTGTGGCCATCAATCTAACCAGAAAGCCAGTATCAACGTCTCTGTTGCCGAGCCCGTCAAGGATATCGTAATCAATGCGCTGGAGCTCACTCTGGAAAAGGCTGAGATAACTGTTGAACATTCCGAATCCACCCAGTCCCTGCAGACAGCCACCTTCAACTACGATGAGAAGAAGCAGCGCGCAACGCTCCTCTTCACCGAGGCGATTCCCGCCACGGAGCAGGCCCTGCTGAAAATCACCTTCAAGGGTATCATTAACAATGACATGGCCGGATTCTACAGGAGCAAGTACAAGCCCACCGTCCCAGCAGCCGCATCCGTGCCCAAGGACGATGTCTTCCACTACATGTTCTCCACCCAGTTCGAGGCTTGTGACGCTCGCAGGGCGTTCCCTTGCTTTGATGAACCACGACTAAAGGCCACATTCGACTTCCAGATCGAGACCCCTGATGACCAGGTAGCCCTCTCGAACATGCCGGTTAAGAGCGTCACCAAGACCCGTGATGGCTACCAGTTGGTGTCGTTCGAGCGAACTCCGGTCATGAGCACTTACCTGTTGGCCTGGGCCGTCGGAGACTTTGAGTATATCGAGGCTTTCACCGAACGCAAGTACAATGGAAAGCAGATACCCGTACGCGTTTACACCACACGTGGACTGAAAGAGCAAGGCCATTGGGCTCTGGAGCATGCTCCCAAGACGATCGACCTATTCTCCGAAAGCTTCGGTATAGACTATCCCTTGCCCAAGTCCGATCTTCTAGCAGTCCACGAGTTCACACATGGTGCCATGGAAAACTGGGGTCTGGTGACCTACCGTACAACCGCTGTCCTCTTCGATGAGAAGACGTCCGATGCCAGATACAAGAACCGGGTCGCTTACGTCGTCGCCCACGAGTTGGCCCACCAGTGGTTCGGCAATCTCGTCACGATGGATTGGTGGGATGAGCTTTGGCTTAACGAATCTTTCGCGACCTGGGCTGGTTGGTATGCCGTCAACGAATTCCATCCCGACTGGCAGGTATGGACCCAGTTCGTCAACGAAGGCATGGAGACGGCGTTCAAGCTCGACGGCATGCGCGCCTCGCACCCTGTTCATGTCCCCGTTCAAGATGCTTTGGATGTGAACCAGATCTTCGATCATATCAGCTATCTGAAGGGATGCAGCACCCTCCGCATGCTTGTCAACCATCTGGGCGAAAAGAACTTCCTCAAGGGCGTGGGCGCATATCTCAGGAAACACGCATACGGAAACGCCAAGACCGAATACCTCTGGCAGGCCTTGTCGGAAGCTTCGGGGGCCAACGTCAACGAGCTGATGAATAACTGGATCGAGAAGATCGGTCATCCGGTCATCACTGTTGCCGAGGAGCCCGGCCAGATCTCCGTCAAGCAGAACCGGTACCTCTCAACCGGCGATGTGAAGCCCGAAGAAGACGAGACTACCTGGTGGGTTCCGCTTGGTCTTGAAGGCAAGGCTGGGCAGCAAGGTGTCCAGAATCTAGCGTTGACCGAGAGAGATACGACCATCCGCGATATCGATGATGACTTCTACAAGCTGAACAGCAACGCTACAGGATTCTTCCGCACCAACTACCCGCCTGCTCGTCTTGCTAAGCTTGGTACTCAGCTTGATCGGCTGACCAGCGATGATAAGATTTCCATCATCGGCTCCGCAGCCGACCTGGCTTTCTCGGGCTATGGTTCTCCGGCAGCTCTTCTCTCATTCCTGCAAGGCTTCGGACAGGAGACCAACTACTTGGTGTGGGCTCAGGTGCTCGATTCGCTAGGCACTCTCAAATCCATCTTTGGTGGCGATGAGACGCTCAAGAAAGGCCTTGAGAGTTTCTCCCTGAAGCTTGTCAGCGATGCTGTGGAGAAGATCGGCTGGGAGTTTCCTGAGGGTGAGGATTACCTTACTGGACTGCTTCGGAAGAGGCTGCTTCTGCATGCTGCAGCTAGTGGACATCCCGCGTAAGTCATGATCTTCTTTTGTCTCTTAATATCGCCCTTCCTCTTCAATGCTCGTTCACTGTCCGTTCATGCTGACTGAGCTTGGTGTTCTAGTGTAATTGAGAAGGCTGTCTCTATCTTCGATTCATGGGCTTCGCAAGGAACCCCGATTCACCCGAGTCTAAGAACAGTTGCCTATCGTGCTGCCATCAAGACGAAGCCCAGCGAAGCTGTGAAACTTCTCAAGAAGGAATGGTACACTGGCTCCTCGATCGACGGCAAGGAGGTCTGCTTATCATCCCTCGGCCAAACTCGGGATCCTGAGCTCATCAAGAATGAGCTGTTGCCATTCCTCTTCAATATCTCACCTCCTGCTCCAGCTGAGGAGTCTGTCCCCTCTGGAGATATGCACTCCCTGGGTACTTCCTTGGCCGCCAACTCGGTCGCGCGGGACCTACAATGGGAATACGTTCAGGCGAACTGGGATCAGATAACCACCAAGATGGCGAATCCGGTTGTTTTGGACCGCTTTGTCAAGATTTCGCTGAACAAGTTCATCGATGATAAGTTCGTCACCGAGATTGAGAAGTTCTTCGAGGGCAAGGATACGAGCAGCTTCGACCGCACTCTAGAGCAAGTCAAGGATGCGATCAGGGGCCGTGCTGCTTACTACCGACGTGGCTCCGGCCTTCTCAAGGAGTGGCTCCAGGCGAACGGATATATTAACTAGGACTTCTAATAACCACATGTGTCACGTATTGTACCGGACAATTACAGCCTTATATCACCGGTGAATTACCACTCTATCAGCTTTGTTATATTGACCGTGGCGCAACTTCAACCATGTATGTAGGGTATAATTGCTCCTCCGACAAAAACCATCTCAAAAGGCTACCACAGGTTGTGTTCATGTGGGACATCAATAATGCCAGAGAGAGAACGGTTCACAGCTCGGGATCGGGCACCCTGGCGATCCGATTCTCAACATCAGCAACACCAACAATAAAACTACAGAGGTTCCAAGCTACTCCTCCGGAATCAGATGCAGAAACGAATTCCCTCTCCAAGCAATGTTGTGTTTGTGTTGGTCGATCACCCAAACTGTTGGGTCTGTGGCGTGACGATCTATATAGGATGCGCAAACCAAAGAGAAAGGAGGGGAAATGTCTCTTCAACACCCTGTCTCGGCAATATCCCCTGGCGAGCTTCTAGAGATGTGCAGTCAATGCTTGTTTTCATGTGCGGTAGGATTGCCGTTTATACAACTTCCGATATTCGTCTTATGCTAAAAACAGCCTTGTTGTCCTTGCTCGGCTTCTCGCGAGGCTTGGTCGTATCCAGTCTGCAGTTCTGTCTAGAGCACTTTCACTGGCCACTTGCACAATCAGAGAAGTCAAAGCAGGGAACAAGCACAGATGGTGCTCTATCTCTTCACTAGCTATGGACTTCATCGACGTCGCTATCATCGGCGGGGGGGGCCGCCGGCCTTACCGCAGCAGCAACACTTGCGAGACAGTTACACACCGCGGTCGTCTTCGACTCTAAGAGTTACCGGAACGGCAATGCCACTTCGATGCACATGGTGCCCCGGCTGGGAGAACAAGAATCCCAAAGAGTTCGGCTCTGTCACGAAAGCTGACATCCAGTTGAACTACACGACAATCCAATTCGTGTAACGCGAATAGACAGGAAGAGCGATTCTTATTTTACTTCGTGGTATCGGAATGCGGGAGGCAAGCAGTGGGACTTTCTTTCGGAAGGTTCTCCTAGCTGTCGGCTCCGCCGATACTTTCTTTCCCTGAAGTTGAAGGCTATGACGAATTGTGAACCAAGCGCATGTAATAAGACCAGCAGCGACGTTTCATGATACCGAGAAAAGCTTATCTCGCTAATTTCTAACTAAAAATAAAAGCTTTCACTCTCTGTTCTGTCATGGAGGCGCCGCTCCTGGTGGTGGCGCCCATCGTTGATCCCGGCACTCGCAGTCCATATGGCTGCTCAGCTCAGCAAGTCTATCACGCTGTAACACTGATGGCAATCAAGACTTGGCTTGACTTGCCCAAATTGCCTTTATACAGAGCTCACAGTTCAAAATCGAGCCCGCGGAAGATCAGGCGCCTGAAGAAGCATTAGGGACTGTCCATCGTGGAACTCGTCGACGGGTCTAGGATACGGAGAAATTTTCCTGGTCCACAAGCGTGAAAGGGCCAACTAGGGATTAAAAATGACGCCCATGGGGAATATCGCGGCCGATGCGCCGCCAGCGTGCGCGGTGTCTTTCGCTACGCATCACCTGTCACACGGTGTGGGTCGCCAAGACTCTCAACCACACACCCATGGCCAACCATCACCGCCAACTGAAGTTGTGATAACCTCATTCCGAAGGATTGGCTCGCGGCAACCCCGAAGGCATGTATGCGCGCCAACACAAAACACAGACCTCCGAAAACTCTGAGGATAAATTAGGAAATAGGGCCATACCCTAAAAGGTATGGCTATGAAACAAAGGTCTATATAAAGGCGCAGGATTTTATATAATTATATTTAGCTTAAAATAACTTTGTAAACCTTTTAACGCTATAGCAGATTATTATATAATTTAAAGCTATTTTTACTTTTAAATATTTATATATAAGCCTTTATTATAAATAATTTACTACTATTTAAATAGTTTATATTATATTATACTTTATAAACGTTATAATATATTTATATTATAAACCTATTTCAAAATATATTGTTAATAGCTATTTTATATATATGTTATACTATTATTAGCAATAGCTTTTTTTTTATTTACTATCTTAAACATTTTTATTATTTAATTTAAAGCGTTATTATTATTATTTTAAAAAAATAAAGATTTTAATTTTGTAACAATCCAAAATATCCAATAGGACAATATGGAAAGCGGGTTTAGTATTCTAAGGTAAGAAAGGGTGAAGGGCAAGCAAGCTGCGAACAATATGGATCGTTAGTGTTACGAACGTGCGTACTGACATCATGGCTGGAGGTTGTGGTGGACGACTAAGCGATGACTAAGCTACGACTGAATGTACAATTACTCTCGACACGCCTTCGCCTTTGTTTATTTCCTTCCTTTCTTCTCTAGTTTAGAATCTTCGTCTGTAGTATCAATACAAGCTGTTATGCTTACATGGCGATCGTGACAGTTAGGTCGTTTGACCAATATACTTGGAATTCCAAGAACTAGGTATATCCTTAAGTTGACTACTGAGTAAAGGAATGACTATAGCCAGATATAATAGGAGATATATATACTCATTTCCTTCCCTCATAACGAATGTCTGTTGCGCTACCCCTTGGGTCGCGGTCCTTGGATCCCATCGCTCCCTGGAGCGCATCGGTCCCTGGAGCGCACTTGAGAAGGGACCGCCAGATGATCCCTAGTCACGTGATCGCATCTCGTTAACTCGATGCGTTGATGCATCTAACGCGGTGTCCCTTCGTCAGTCTGCGGTCTGCCAACGGGCCGCATGCTGTCCCTCTTCTTCATTGGGCTGAATCCATTAGTTCTCCCTCGTTGGTTCGTAACAAATTTAAAACTTCAAAACTTTTTTACTTTTAAAATTTTTTATTAGTTTAACCTTTTTTAGTAATAATATAAAAATATTACTTTGTTTTTTTATAAAAACTAAATAAAGCAACATCGTTTTTTATTTTATTTTTACTTTTGTTTTATACTATAAAATATTATTTTTATACCTTTATATTAAACATTTAACTTTTTTTTATTAAAAAAGTTTTTAAAGCTATTAACAACTTTAGAATAATATTTATAATGTTAATATTTTTATAACTAACTGCCTTATTATTTTAAGCTTAGTAAACTTTAATAGTTATATAATACTTGTTTAATTATTTATACTTTTTATATAATTTAAAATTAAAAATAAAAAAAGTATACTGATAAAATATATTTTATTTGTACCTAAATTTATAACGCTAAGAATATAAAATTACTTTTTTTAATACTATTATAACTTTTAATAACTTTACTATTAACTTTATACACAATTATATTGTTAACCTTTTTAAATAGCTACTATTTATATAAAAGTTGTTTAATAGACAAATAAAGCTTAATATAAGGCTATTTAATAGTTATATAATAGCTTAACTTAAATATATACTTTAATAACTAAAGTAATATAGCAATAAATAGCTATATTGAAATAATATATTAAATAAAGCTATTATAAAAATATAAAAATTTTAGCAAACTGTTATAATCCTTTCTAGTTATTAATTTAAATTGTTAATAATATTTAAAAATAAAAAGAGCAAGTTATTAATTAAATAGTTTAAAAAAATTTACTATATTTTCTATATAAAGCTTTATAAACTTTTAGTACTTTAATAAGCACTTTAAACAGCAACTTAAAAAAACTAAAGCTTATATTGCAACTGCTTTAAAGAAATTTTAAAAATAAATTGCTTTAGGTTATAAAGTAAACGTTTAATCTGTTTTTAACAGTATAAGCTAGTTATAGCGTTTTATTTACTTAATAATATTTTTTTGAACTAGATTTTTATAAAGTTAATTTTAGCTTTTTTATTTAAATATTTTAAGCTTTAAAGCTTAAGTATAAAATGTATTAATAAATTAAAACTTATGAAATGTATAAATACAATAAATAGCTAAATTAGCTCAAATTTAGTTTAAAACTCCTTGCGCTAAACTTTTTATATTAAAAGCAAATAAAAAAAGCTTACTTTTAAACCTTTTCAAAAATTTAAAACTGCTTTTTAATAATTTTAATAGTTTTAATAATAGGTTTAAAAAGCCAACAAAATAAAAACCTTTTTATTTTTAATAAACCAATTAGTATAGTAAAAAAATTTAAATAACTGCTTTATTTATATATTAAAAAGGCTTGCTTGTTTAGCGTTAACTATAATTACCTTTATTTATTTAAATAAACTATTTATTTATAATAGAAAAGATTTTTTTAAATTTCTGTAACAATCCAAATCGACACTAGGTCAATATAGAAAGCCGGTGTGCTTTAAGGTAAACAAACAAGGGCAGAATCAATAATACTCAGCTGGTTGAACTTAATCAGGATCGTTAGGGAATGCTCCCAATATACTAGTATTCCAAGAACTAGGTATATCCTTAAGTTGACTACTGAGTAAAGGAATGACTATGACTAGATACAATAGGAGATATATATACTCATTCCCTTTCCTCAATAATGACTCTGCTCTCAGAGCCACGAGAGCACTCTGCTCTGTCTGCTCTCAGAGCCACGAGAGCACTCTGCTCTGTCTGCTCTCAGAGCCACGAGAGCACTCTGCTCTGTCTGCTCTCAGAGCCACGAGAGCACTCTGCTCTGTCTGCTCTCAGAGCTACGAGAGCACCCTGTTCTCATACTCCACAGAGCTGCGTATCACGTGACCTCTTATCCTGGCTGTGGCTTGTCTCCTGGTCCAGCCTGTTGCCCCTCACTGGGCCTTTCTGGTCACCTTTTTGGCCTCTCATCCGGCCTCCTGCTTGTTGGTTCGTAACAATTTCAGCTTTAGTAAATAAAAGTAATATTCTATATTAAAACGTATATAAACAGTTTTTTAAAAGAACTATATAAAATTAACTAAGTTAGGTTTTCTTTTATAAAAAAGGCTTAGCCATAATATTAATAATATTTAGTTTAAATTAAAAAGACAAAAATAAACAACTAATAAATAAAATATGCTTTAGTATTAAAGAATAGTTTACAAACCTTTATAAACAATATTGCAATTTTTTAAAAAATGGAAAAGCTAAAATATTAAAGCAATACTACTTAATACTTTATTAATTTATTGAATTTTAATAAAGTTGTTTAATAGTTTAAAACTACTTTTTAAAACTATATTATAAAGATTTTACTTAATTAAATTATTAAGTCAGTATATTTTTAATAAAAAGGCTTATAAAATACTAATAAAAATTTTTTAACTGCTATATAAAAAGCTAAGCAAATTTATAAAAAACACTTACTGATTTTAAAATTTTTGAAAAAGCGCGTTTACTTTAACTTAAAAGCATTTAAAGTTAAGCTAATACTTATATAAATAAAAGCTTTGCTTTAACTTTATGTAACAATCCAAACTGACACTAGGTCAATATAGAAAGCCGGTGTGCTTTAAGGTAAACAAACAAGGGCAGAATCAATAATACTCAGCTGGTT
>MU280946.1:0-53706 GCA_022385605.1 Xylariaceae sp. FL0594
ACGTGACCTATTATCCTGGCTGTGGCTTGTCTCCTGGTCCAGCCCGCTACCCCTCCTTGGGTTTGTTTGGTCACCTTCCCGTTGGTTCGTGACACAATACCTATTATTTAAAAACTTACTATTTAAACCATAACTATACTAAGTAAAAAAAATATAATACTGTAGTAATAGTACTGTAGTAATAGTATAGTATATAGTATAGTAAATAATAAATAGTAGGTAATAGCAAGTAATAGTTTGTTTTTTTAATTTTGTTATTTTTTGCCTGTAACAGTTACAGCTAAAAAACTGTTACAGAGCTAAAAAATGATTTTAAAGCCAACAGCATTTTGACTAGAAATGCATTACCTGACGGTCTCGAAATAAAGTGATTTTCTAGACTGGTGACCGTTACGGTGACCGTCACTAATTACCCCCATCCTACGCGAATGTATATAAGTAGTGTATATACCTACTTCACGCGTCTTTCCTTGCTTCTACTGCCAGCAAGCGTCGGTCCCGAACCTGCAGTCTTATACCCGATCAGTCCGGGAACGTAGGAAATTCACCGGTACTGCTACTGAACACAACATATAGTAGCGGACATTTACACCTTGTTTATATTGCCCGTTGGGTGGTTCAACACTACCTGTGATACCTAGCATGAATATGGCTCATCGATTTGCCATGGCCGAGCTGACAATAAACTCCTCATTTATCAAACAGGCCATGACCTAGTCGCCCCGCCGCCATAATAGCAAGCGGTAACTCCTCAGTCGTTTTCGTGCTGAAGAGCACGACATGAAAGCAGGGAGGATGTAAAGCAGAAGGCGCGAATGTAGCGCGTGGCGGAAGGTTGGTGATGCAAACTGTCCCCCTCTCCTGTCCTCCCCCCCCCCCAACCCGCCCACCTTCGACTTGTCGCTCGAGGCATGTGACATCAGGCTGAGATCCCTGAGAGATCGCGTGCTCCCAGTTTCAAGCTGAGCCGTCAGGCCATCCCCGGAAGAGTGTGTCCCGTCCCATCCATACAAGGATGTCGGGTCATCTCGGATCTCAGAAAATGTCCACCATTCTCTGGACCCGGACATTCAAATTATTCTTCTGGAATACAGCCTCTAGATTCCCTTGGAACTCGTCAACCTCCGGGCACACCTCCACACGCCACTGGGACAATTTCCGAAACTCAGAAAGCGGCATGAGCCCTAGGTGGTCCGGCGTGACGAATTCTCGGTCGGCTTCTAGAGAAATACCTCGCCTAGAATATTCGGCGAGACGGTATCGAGTGTGGTCGATACGCCCTGGCACATGGTCGACCACGAGATATACATCGCTCAGTTGCTCAAAGCGCGCCAGTCGCTCATGATCAGAAAATCTCCAATATCCGAAGTTTTTACACCACGTGTCGATCGCAAGCTTGCGGATGGAAAATAGCCAGGATTTCCCGGTCGACTGGACATCCCACCACTCAGCAGGAGGATCGATGAAACTGTCGAGAGTGTCGCAGTCGAGGTAAAAGATCTCTTTCACGAGGTTTACCGATATTCTTACGTTGCTCTGTGCGTAGCATTCTCGTGGGTCACTGGGTGGCAGCGAGGGCAGGGTGTGAAGCAGGAAATCTTCGTGGTCCCCTTCGGAGAATGGTGGCAGTGATATGTCACGTAGATGGATCTTGGGCAACTCAACGATCGTCTTCCCTGGCACAACAGATTTCCGTTCAGCCGTCCTGGAGTCCACGTATAGCCTCGTGGCCTCATCAAAAGCGTAATACCAGGGCCGGTCGTTAGCAGCCGATACAAAACAATGTCTCAATACTGGCGCTGTCTCGAGGTAGAGTTCCCAGACCATCAACTGAAGTTCAACGGGCAATCGCGGGAATGGATGAAATGCAGATAAAGCCATTCCAGTTCATTGAAAAAAGAAACTGATGTGATGTGTTTGAGTCTCGTGCTTGCGATTGTAGTTGAACTGCAAGTGTGAGTCTGATCAGTCAGACCAGTGCAGGCCAGTGTCGCAAGCCGAAATGCCTCAGCAAATACCAGGTTACTGTACTGCACTGGCTGAGCATGCGGGTTGCCTGATTCAGCCTAGCAAAAACGGCAGCTACACAGTAGGAATTAGACATAATAGCCTCTCAACTACTGTATATAGTTGCCCGGGCAGTAAATAAAGTATACTTTGTGAAGTTATCATGAAGATATTGGAGCCTGTGATCCGTCCCAGCCAAGGGGCTAAAGAACATATAAATGTCCTAGACATCTTCAAGTGCAGGAGAACGAGCGTATCCGAGTATTTTTGCATTCCCGAGATTGTTGGTGTTGGTGAAGGGTTCCTGGAACAGTTAGAAACCGGTTCAGAACCAACACGAAAATCATCGTGGCCGCACATCATATAGCCATCAGACATGGTGATCTTAAAGCGACAAAACGTTTGGGTTAGATTTCAAGCTTGCCGTCCTGGTTCAATCAGCAACCGGTCCTGGCCCAATGTGATTAACCTCATGCATTGTAGGACCTGAAAGTATGGCATGCTGTCGGGCCGGACTTCAAGAGCCTCATACACTAGAAACGCACGCTGCAACTGGTTAGCCACCAATCCGGCATCGATCCAAACCAAGAGCCAGTCAGAATGTCCCGATTTCATATGATATCGGTATGGAGTGAAGTTGTGTTCTGAGGTAGGAACACTCAAGTGTGCCTCACGACGATCACATGTTGGCGTAATGTGAGCGAAAAGGTGGTGAGGTAGCCGCAACCCAAGGCTGAGAAAGAATAAAGGAAATGCTGATTCTGCATAGACCGATAAAGGTCAGAGGCAGGTAGCCTGAGCACTGCACTTGTCCAATAAGCCGTCTTATAACAATCCTACAGTTGAGGGAAAGAACGATTAATGAATGCTATGTTGGGTGTCGCGCTGCTGATTTCTGATTGCCCAGAAAACCTCAAGGTTAAGACAGTGAGAAATGAACACGACACCCTTCCGCCGCCATCTCTATCACACTAGGTAGAGAGGAAGAGTTTGTTGCATGTAACAACACTTGAAGTCGTGTGGAAGGTACAACTCAGTACTTGGTGAGATGTTTCATCTTCGTAACCTTAGGAAAGTGATCCTTCGAGTTCTGAGCTGTGGGGTTATGAAACTCTTGACCAGTGATGACGTTGTGTGACGACAGCAACTTCTATTGGCCAATTACATGCTACCTGTCAGGCGATCAATTGTATGTGCACTGTACAAAAATAACCATAGTATGTTAAAGACACCAATGATAGGAAAAAGTCAATACCATAGAGTTTTATCTCATCTTAACTACCTATAGCCGGTTCAATAGACTTGCCTCTACTTCTTTGGAGAAAGAAAGACCTTGAACTGCGTACAGGAGACAGCCGTCCACTACTTGCACAGAACGCCCCACTACAGACCACCACCAGTCAAGATGCCATCACATGAGGATCGAGGTGACCTGTCAGCAGACCTCGAAAAGGAGCTGCATCGACTGAGGGGGGATTTCACAGTGACTGGGGATAAGCTTAAGCAGATAAGCAGGCGGTTTGAAGAGGAACTAAGAGAAGGGTTGGCCAAGGATGACCAGAACATAGTACGTAATTCGTATCGAGAGCTCTCAAGATCCTATTGAGGTCAGGCTGATGACTGACCTGCCAACAGTCCATGCATCTTACCTGGGTCCACGGGCTGCCGACAGGTCGAGAGACCGGCGAATTCGTGACCCTTGATCTGGGAGGCACTAATATCCGTGTCTGCCACGTCAAGTTGCATGGGAAGGGTACCAAGCACGATCTTGAGCAGACCAAATACAAGCTGCCAGAAGACATTAAGACCAGCGATGCTGACAAACTCTGGGACTTTATCGCTGACGACTTGAAGAACTTTGTCGAAACCCACTCACTACACAAGCCTGGCGAACCACCGTAAGCATTGAAAAGGAGATACGTCATAGGGCTGCGGGCAAAGTTGACTTCCAGCTGATAGGATACCGTTCGGATTTTGTTTCTCATATCCAGCTCATCAGGACCGGATTGACCATGGTGTACTGAAATCATGGACGAAAGGGTTTGACGTCCATGGTGTCGAGGGAGAAGACGTCGCAGCACAGCTGAGAGATGTAATGAAGAGAAAGGTACGTTGGCCACCGTGATGCAACGCCTCCGTGGGTGGTTCATCAACTAATATGAAATAGAACGTACCGCTGAAGCTTGTTGCTCTCGTCAATGATACCACCGGCGCACTAATAGCATCGGCGTACAATGATCCGGACACGCTGATTGGGGCAATATTCGGAACGGGCTGCAACGCGGCCTACGTTGAGAATGCGGGCTCCATACCGAAGCTCAAGAAATCGCTGCCGCCAGACACCTCGATAGTCATCAACTGCGAGTATGGCGCGTTTGACAACGCGCTTCGTGTTCTTCCGAGAACGAAGTACGACAAGATCATCGACGAGGATTCCCCCCGGCCGGGTGAGCAAGCGTTTGAGAAGATGAGCGCAGGCCTATATCTGGGCGAGATATTCCGGCTCGTATTGCTAGATGTTCAGAAACGGGGCATCATCCTCAAAGAAGCCGATTTGGCCCAAATCCAGAAGCCGTACAGATTAGATACCGAGTTTCTCAGCTCAGTAGAGAACGAGAGCCTCGATTCGACCATATCCCGCTTCAAGGAGGAATTAGGAATCACGCCAAGCCGCGAAGAGGCCGAATTCATGCGACAGTTGGGCGAAGCGATTGCAGTTCGAAGTGCAAGGCTGTGTAGCTGTGGCATCGCGGCCATCTGCAAAATGAAGGGCATCGAACGAGGTCACGTGGCTGCGGACGGATCTGTTGCCAACAAGCACCCGGAGTTCAAGACGCGGTGGGCTAAAGCGCTCGGGGAAGTCTTGGACTGGCCTGAGGGGAGGAAGGAGGACCCGATCACCATCATAAGTGCCGAGGACGGCAGTGGAATCGGAGCAGCCATCATCACGGCCATGGCACTCGAGCAGGAGAAGCAGTAGAGAGGCTGGTCCTCTTCTGAATTACAGGAGACGGGACCTAGAGACTCTGGAAGTCCAGTGGTTGGCTTGTTCATGAAAATGTTAGAATAGTCAATGTAAAAACAGCTGTAACGCGTACGGAACACAACTTGATATTTCGGAAGAATTACCTTGGGGGAAATGTTGGAGGCCCCTTATCGGGAAGGTCCAAACGGATAACGCTTCGAGAGTATGGCTCAGCTGCGCACACATACGGAGAGTTTGCCTATTGGAGCGATTGGAGTTTCAATGAAACTTCGTTATCCCGGCGGAAGTGCCGTTGCCAAATTGGAGGAAAGTAGCGGAAAGGGACCGCGTTCCTTGGCCTTCTCCCCCAACCGGGTTCTCTCTGGCGGCACGAGCGCCCTATTCCATCGTAGGACTAGCACCGGCCTTCCCCGCATCCTGCTAAGCTCTATTCTGTAAGTCACCCACCAGACTTAAGGACTAGGAAGAATGCGGGGAAATGTGACGGCTTGGTTCTCCTGAATGCGGGGAATCCTCCACTATCCGCGGTCACCGAATTAGAGCAGCTATATTGTCCTTGATGGGGCCCTCGATACCAAGTTTACATAGTATGTCAGGGCAGAGCAGGGTTATTCTCTTCCTTGGGAGTCATGCAAGCTCACAAAGCCTTACAGTTAGTAGGTAGTTTAGGTACGCAAGGTTGGACTAGGTTAAACTAGATAAACAGAATTGTATTAATGTTACCACGACCCCTGGTCTGGTCCCTCGTCATACATTGCGGATCTTTGATAAGAAGGCAACGTGGAATCCCATCATCTCCCCCTTTGGACACCTTCTTTGCGTCTACCAACTTTTGGGATTGCGACGAAGATGTCGGACACGATGGAGAAGCCGAGTGTGGTTGAGCTTGAAGAGGGCGGACACCATCAAAAGACAATAAAAGACGTCGTCAGCCACATCGACGCCATAGCCACTGCGCCCGGCGTCACGTACGAGTCTTTTGCTCATCTGGATGAGAAGAAGATTTTGAGGAAGGTCTGTAAAAACATGCCGTCAAGATGAGAAAGAAGACACATACGTTAGTTAACACACAACTTTACAAACAAAAGATGGACATGCGGCTCATCCCGATGCTCGCCCTGCTGTACCTGCTCTCCTTCCTCGACCGGGGCAACATCGGGAACGCCAAGATCGAGGGCCTGCAGGAGGACCTCAGGATGTCGGGCGACCAGTACAACCTCTGCCTGACCGTCTTCTTCTTCAGCTACGCGGCCTTCGAGGTGCCGAGCAACCTGCTGCTCAAGAAGCTCCGCCCCAGCCGGTGGCTGCCCACCATCATGGTCGCCTGGGGCACCGTCATGACGCTCATGGGCATCGTGCGCAACTACGAGGGACTCCTCAGCGCGAGGTTCTTCCTCGGGCTCGCCGAGGCGGGGCTTTATCCGGGTTGTGCTGTGAGTTTTTTGTTTAACTTGTCTTCTATTCATTGACATTGTGATGGGCGGTGTGGAACTGTTTTATTCTGGATGATTGACGGACTAACAAGACTGTTTGGTAGTATTATTTGACCATGTGGTATGTACACCGGAGCGGATGCAATTGAGCCAAATTCTAGACTTAAGCAAATACTGAGTGAGGGTCGTAATAGGTATTGCCGAAAAGAGATCCAGCTTCGCCAAGCCATGTTCTTCTCAGCGGCGTCCGTTGCCGGCGCATTCAGCGGCCTGTTAGCCTTCGCCATAGCCAAGTTGGACGGCCTGGGCGGCCTTGAGGGATGGCGGTGGATTTTCATCCTGGAAGGCCTCGTCACTGTAAGGGGCCAAGTTCCAACAAAATGTCACCACACCATCGGTTCTCACTAACGCCAAGTGTTTCCGCAGGTCGTCGTCGCCATCGCCGCCTACTTCATCCTCCACGACTTCCCCGAGACAGCAACGTTCCTGACCGAGGAAGAAAGGGCGTTCGTCATTTTCCGGCTGAAGTACCAGGGTAGCTCGGACCACGAGAGCGCGAGCGGTGTCCAGGTCGCTCAGACGGACGAGTTCGACTGGAAGTACGTCTGGGCCGCGCTCAAGGACGTGCAGATCTGGGTGAACGTGTTTGTGTACTGGGGTGTAAGTGATCATCCATACATTCTTCGATCAGGGGGTTTTGCTACTTCGTTTCTAACAACGTTTCCTCTGTAGATCGTCTGTCCGCTCTACGGCGTGAGCCTGTTCCTGCCCACCATCATCAGGGGCCTGGGCTTCGTCTCTTCGACAGCGCAGCTCCTCACCGTCCCTATCTACATCACGGCCGCCGTCCTCGCCGTGGTCGTGGCGTATTTCTCCGACCGCGTGGGCAAGCGAAGTCCATTTGTCATTACGTGCATGCTCTTCATCCTTATCGGATTCATCCTGTAAGTTCTCCTCGCCGTCCCTCGGTTTACCCTCCAACCCAATTTCACTGGACCCCACTACAACCAGTCCCCCCTTTTTCCAAATTCACTAGTCTAGCCTGTACTTTATAACTAATACAAAAAAAACAGCTGCATCTCGACCTCCAAACCGGCCGTCGTCTACGCAGGCGTCTTCATCGCCACGGCGGGCATCTACTCGGCCTTCGCGGGCAACATCGCCTGGCTGTCCAACAACCTGGCGGGCGGGTACAAGCGCAGCGCCGGCATGGCGCTGCAGATCGGCCTGGGCAACCTCGGCGGCGCCTTCGCCTCCAACTTCTACCGGGGCACGGACGGGCCCCGATACATCCTCGGGCACGCGCTCGAGCTCGCGTTCACGAGCGTCGGCGTCCTCGCCGCCTGCTGTCTGACGGTCGGATACGTGAGGGCGAATAGGAGGCGCGCGAGAGTCGTGAGGGAGGGCGGGCATACGGCGTATACGCCGCAGGAACTGGCTGCGTTGGGGGATAAGGCTGTTACTTTTAGGTATGTTTATTAAGTAGGTTTGATTAGATTAGATGATCGTGGTCGATTGGGTTCGGGGGATTTTGGGTAGAATCAATCAAATATATAGGCAATGACGACAATCGATACTTCTATCTCTCAAACAAGAGAGAGGATCACGCGATGACGGGATGGTTTTTTTAAGTATATATATCAGTGTTTATTCATCTTTCCACGAAAGAGAAGACTACCTAACCTAGAGACTAAACCTAGCATGAAGCCATGCCGTCCATCGAGTCTGTAACTCTGGTAGGTTAATCCGTGAATGTCTCGGCGTGTTCTGTTCTCTTTCTGCTCATCTGATTCCCTTCTCCTGGGAAGTAGAACAGAACAGAACTCCTTGTCTCCCTCTCTCAATAGCGCGCGTATCGATCGTCCTTTCATCTCCTCTCATGCTGCAAAAGCGCACGACGGACACACGCACTCGATCCCAGTGTCGAGTTTGAAATGAAAAACACTAGTACAAGACAGACACAAAAACACAATCGTCGTTTTCCATCTCCCATCCATCCCCCATCACATCTCTATAACTCCCATAACTCTCATGCCTTGTTTGTCTGTTTGTCTGTCCGTCTGTCTTGTGTCTTACGTCTTGATTGTGTTGATTGTCTTGTTTGTAACCTCAAGACTTGAAGAGACGAGACATATGCCCGAGACTGAAACCGAATTATTTTTCTTTTTTTTTGGTTGGTGGGTTTGGTCGGTCGGTCGAAAAGTTCGGAAAGCATGAAGAAATGATGGGAGTTGAAATGAATGGAATGAAAGTGGGAAACACAAAGGACGACAAACGACGACGAAGAGATGAAAAAACATCCCGGGGGTATACAACACACCACTTTTCCATTTTGCAAAAACATTTTATCAAAAACGAAAAAATGTTTGCAGAGAAAAGGGGGGAAAACAAGGACTCTAAACAAGTAACTTCAATCCATCCATCCATTTCCGATTCCGTGTGTAGCCAAAGGCGAGGAGGGAGGTTTCGAACACGAACATTCATCTTATGAGGAAAAAGAGAAAAAGCCGCCCGTGGTTGGTATATAATCGGATGAATGGACACCGACGCACCAAACACCCCTCCTCATTTTTTCCTTTCCTTATATCAGGGAAAAAAGAAAGTGTAAGATAGGTAAAAGGTCTAGACACCCTGCTCCCGCACAGCAGCCGTCTCCACTTCTCCGCGGGTGGAAGTGGAAGTGGAGGAGGAGGAGGGTCCGGGTGGGCCAGTGGCATAGGGGCAAACGCCATTGACATGATCGTGACCGATTCCATCACAGACCGCGTACGAGAACGTCGGAGCAGCACTCGTAGTGGCCGTGGTAGTCGTGGTCGTCGTGGTAGTGGGCATGCTAATCACACTAGCCGGACGGGGACGTAGGAGGCGGCGGTAGGTGTAGAGAGGGCTGGTGAAGTAGCCGAACGGTCCGTCTTCGCGAGGATACATCTCGTGCCAGGAAGATCTGCGGCGGGGCGGACCGGCCATGATCCACTCACCCGAGATCTCGCTCCTGACCCCATCATCATCCTCATAAGTATCCACGTGTCGATTATTGTTATCGACATCACGCTCTCTGCGAACCGCATCGGCAGCGCCCTGGCCCACGGGGACGCCGAGGAAGTAGAAGTCGACCCAGGTGCGCACCTCCTCGCGGAGGGGTCCCCAGCTCGTGTAGAAGAAGATGACGGCGTTCCAGGTGCCCTGGAGCGGGAGCACGATGGACGAGGCCAGGCTCAGGCCGAAGGAGAACTCGTCCGGGCGGACCATGTCGTGGATCCGGTTGATGCTGCTCGGGGTCCAGGTGACGAGCACGGTGACGGCGAAGACGAACGACGTGCGCAGGTACGCCCATTTCACAGGGTCCATGTTCGTGATCCGCGCCGCGACCCGGGCGAAGAAGCCGTGCACGCGCTGCCGGAACGTCTGGCGCGCGCGCGGCTCGGCCGTGATGGAAGTCGTGACTGCTGCGCCGGGCGTGGCGACGCGCTGATGATGGGGACCAGCGCGTCGGAGAGCAGGGTGGATGTGTGCCTGGTCAGATGAGTATGCCAAGGACGAAGACTCGGCCGGTCCCTTAATCCAGCTTCCAACGTCGTGACGTCCTCCGCCGTCTCCGAGATAGACCGGCATGGGCTCGCTCAAGGTGTTGATCGTAGTCGTAGTCAGAACTTCCTCACGGATGGTGGCAGTGCCCATAACAGCCGCGTTTCCGGAGAGTTCCTAGATAAAAAAAAGTCTTGTTAGTATTCACTCATAAAAGAGAGGGTTATCATGGTGAATGGAGTCTCACCTTTTCTCCAGAATCACGACTGTCCGTCGGCATATCGCGCATCCGGGTGCTGAGTGAGAGGTTACGAAGCTGGTTACGCTGCTTGAAGACGCGGTATCCGACGGCGATGTAGATGCACAAAGACAAGACGAGGCAGACCCAGATGGGCAAGTAGTACGTGTAGATACGTAGGCCAGACCAGTCCTTGTCGATCCAGCACCAGATCTGTCATTATTTCATATATTAGAGAGGCACATAAGTCAGCTGTTGGGGCGGGAGATGGAGATACATACCGTCGCATTGCCGTAGACATTACCATGGTCATTTCGAAGAACCAGGAGAGCCAGAGCCGGGATAAAAGGCACGCCGTAGCAGACCAAGAAGTAGAGGTACCAGTATCGGAGAAGGTTGTTCGGATTCGCGGCACAGAAGAAGACCATGAAGACATTAACAGCCATTGCCAGCGACCACCACGGATCCGATTGCATGAACCTGACAAACACAATTAGCCCTATGAAAAACAGAGTGGTTGATCTTGGAAGTAGCGAAGGAAAGCTATAAGGTTAGATGGGATGAGATATGGTGTATATAACTTACAGCTCAAACATGAAGGCCTGGGCCTGACAGAGAGGGCTGGTCGATCCGGCCAAGACACCCGAGTAACCGATCACGCAAGCGATGCTAGCGCCCAGGTTCGCAAAGGAGGCGAACACGATGAAGGTGTTGGGGACGGTGCGGAGACGCTTGAAGCTGCCAAAGGCGAGGAAGATGAGAAGAACACCCATCAGGGAGATGACAGCGCCGACACGCTCGCAAATCACGATGGCCTTGAGGTGGGCCGGCATATCGGGACCCAGAGTCGCCATGGCTAACCTTTTCCTCGTAGGGTTTCCGGGTTTGGGTCGTGGATTGGGTGATGCGGAGTTGGGAATGGAGGATGTAGGCAGGTCTCAAGAGAACCAACGACGACTCAGCGAACGCACCAGCTTGGCAAGCAAGGAGCAGATGGGAGTAGTCAATACGGCCCTTGCTTGCCACAGAGTGTGTTGATCTGTTGGATCTACGTCCTTGAAACTTGAGTGAAGAAGGGGATTTGCAGCCAGACAGACCTGGCAAGAAAGACTTGTTATGATGTGAACGCCAAGATGGCAATCACACGTTCAATGTTTTGCTTCGAGGAAGATGGCCGTGTCACGATGGACAAGGTGCCAAAGAAAGGTGTGCGTGATGCAATGTTCTTGGTTGTGCACGGAAGAAAGTGCAAAGGAAAGGAGTGTATGACCACAATTCACACTTGAGGTAGTTATTTTTGACGTGATTCATAATCGTGGGCCCTAGAGAGGAAGTGACTGCCAGTCGACGACTAAGCTCACGATCCCGTCAGTTGTCGACAGTCGAGAGGCGAGGAGTAACAGAGGGACAAGGCCGAACAGGAGGCAAGCACAGAATTATAAGTCAGGGCACCAGTGCCGCCGAGATGAGCTAGCTGTCTGTGAGCCGCTGTATGAAAAAAGACAAAAAGAAGGGAAGAGCCAAGTCGACCACAACGGCCGTAGAGACGAAAAGAGTGAGATGGGATAATATATCAAGGCGTCGACAGTATATGCAGCAGACCAGAGAATCTCTTGATCCGATTTGCTCGAGAAAGTGAGTGTGGACAATCAACGATATCGACAACGCATCTATCCGTCTACCCCCCTGGAGAGGAGGTCGAGGAGTAGGCCACCAGAAAGAATGCCTCAAGCAGACGTTGCCATCTTTTCTCGGGCGTGAGCCATCAACAGTCAATGCTTTGATAAATCTTACATGGGAAATAAGCAAGGCATAGCCAGGGGGAGAAGCAGCTGAGCCGGGCTGAGGCAATGAACAATACTGAATAATAACTGAGACAGGTTTGAAGTTGACAGGCTATGGCAAGTTATACTCAAGTGTTGCTCTGACCGATACGGAAGCAGAATTAACCTTAAGCATATAAAAGGGTTCTATACGTCCATCAATCTCGTCGTACAGAGGAATGGGATAAGCACAGAAGAGCGCCGGCTACGGGGATTAAATCCACGGGGAAGACCCTAGTAAGGCCCTACGGACGGATGTTAAAGTGTATAAGATGATGTAGTATGGGTTGTGGAACATTTGTCTTTGGAGAGTCATATAGGAGTGACCAATTGACTAAGTAAGTAGGTTGAAGTAGAATAGGTTGGACAGGGACGGGAAACGAGTGTGGGTATGCAAGGGCGGAGAAAGGGTCATCTAAAATGGCATCGGCGTTTGGAGAGAGTATATAAGTTGAGAGTAGATTAGATAGGTTAACCTAGCCTTGGGCCCCAGATTCTGTATGACCCGAACCTCGAGCGGCGTAAAGGGATCACAGACACACGATCGGTTCGACGTGGCCGTTGCAAGGACATGCAAACGAGGCGACACACACTCACCACCACAAGAGAACTGTATCCAGATGTGTGTGGAGTCGCGTTGAGACGGAGCTGGTGAGATCTTTCGGTCAACTTGTAATTATCCCGTCTACGAGAAATGCGCACACATCGGGCAAAATGATGACTGGTTGAACCATCGCGATTCGACACCAGCATTCTTCAGCCCTCGATCCTACAAGCTGCAGGCCTAAAGAGAGAAAGTGCTGTCAGCAACGAACGGGCAAATGATCAATCGAAGACAAGAGACGATGATGCTTCCTTCTTCTTCCTACTCGGGTCGCGCTGCCGTTGCCGTTCGAGGTCAGTTGTAAATCTGGGTGCGTGCGGTGGGTGCGGGCCATGGCACACGAAATGTTTATGTTTGCTACACGGCAGAAACAATGCCCTCCCGTGCCCCAATAGTCGTCCCGGTATCTAGACTATCTAGATACGGAGAGGCTGTCCGCCGCTCGGGTCGAGGCAGGTTGGACCAACCACGAACGTCAGATCCGCCCCATCCCATCAGGGGTCGTTGGTCGCCGCCCGCTCGACTCGACCACTTGTAATACTGTGCAAGGGCTCATCCCATACGCAATTCGGTGGCTGCGTGCATCTATCGCCTGGGGTGGGAAATTGCAGAAAAAAGCGATTGTATATCCGGTCACAACATGAGGGGGCGAGATAGTATTCTCATTTCTAATCGTCTCCCTCTAATTATCGTCGAGATAAAGCTCCTCAGATCCGTGAGGCTGCTCGTGGACCTGCATATTATTACCTCAAGGCTCAGGCCCAGGCCCCCCTTCAGGTTTTGACCTCATTCTACCTCCGCTCCCCAAGAACCTGGCGGTCATCATAAGGTGAATGAGACGCCACAGCCGCAAGTTTCAGACCATCTTGCACATAATATGCATGTCATGCGCAAGATAATCTTCGGGCGTAGGAGGCCAGTAGTCTAGAATGTCGAGTAGAAAGGGGAAAATGATGGTATTGAATAATTGAAGAGAAGAATTGAAGCAAACGAAGCTTTTCAAGCACTGTCAGATTTGCATTTATAGCACATAATCCTGTAGAGAGGTAACGACGCGTGTTGCCGTTCCGTTTGTGGTCGGTAAAGAGAATGCGCACAAGACGCTGGCTGCAGTGCTGCCTTGTCAGGCATCAAAGTCTCCATGGGAACCTTTCTCTTGGATCATACAAACGGATTTAAACTGATAGAAAAGCAAAGCAAAGACAGGCATGTCAGTCAAATCGTTTGCACAAAAACAGAGCCTACATATCTAGTCCCCTTCCTCCCATCAATTAGAAAATATATCATTCATCTTGGAGCTGAAGCAAGTAGTCTAAGGTTAGGAAATTGGGCAATCAGTATGTCTCGGGCAACATGTCTCTGAGCCCCTATCTAAACAACCTGTTTACTTAACTTCATCTCCAAACACATTTGAAAGATTTTACTGAACATGAAACTCAAAAAATCTCCAAGTCTGGAACCTCATCTCAACGAAAACCACTACTCCCCCGACCTCCTGCCGAGATTGAGATACCCCAGGTCAGAGTACAAACCCAACGAGACTAACCTAGTATGAAGGTGACGTTGGGGGAAAAGGAACACCTTCTACCTTCCGTGTAACAAATCTCAATTGGTGCCGTGACATACATACTGCTTTACCTCCATTGGGAACGAACGTCTTGTAAAGGCCTGGCTTCGTTTGTCCCTGTCCTTGTCTGTCTTGTCTGTCTGTCTGTCAACACGGTCCACTGAGTTAAAAAAATGACTTGAACATTATACGTTTGCAGTTATTAATTACCCTTGGGCCAATTCGTTTTTATAGGGTACGTGAGACCAGACGGACTATGTTGGCCGAGGACAACATACACTAAATTTCTACCTACCGAAACAGGCCGTCATGCTTCAGAATGTCAAATCTCCCTTCTTCATCCCATTGCCACAATCAAATATTTTTTTTTCTTCAAAGTACTTAATCATGCTGTCCTCTAACCTAGCTCCACAGGGTTATAGTCGTTGGGTGCGCAGCCCGTTCCGATGAGCTTACGTACCCCTTTCTTCTGACATATTCGGGGCGACGGTGGTGGTGGCCGGGTGATATCTCCAAGGCACGGGGCCTTCCTTCCCTTGGAACGGGACATAGCTGAGGATCTGCCCATTGCGCACCATGGGAATCACGTACGCGTCCATCCAAGCGCGCATCGGCAGCCACGGCTTCACGAAGCGGTCCACGACCCAGTCCGTCCACGAGTCCCACGTCATCTGCCGCAGGCTCATGCAGCTGTACTGGTAGATGGGGCGGAGCTGCCTCTCGCGGATGCGCTGGTACCGGGCAAAGGCCGTCCGAAGATTAGCCGCCGAATCCGGACACGGGTCGGTCGTTGTAGTTAGTGTAGTTGTTACTACCCTGTGGATCTCGCTGGCGAGAAGCGCGGCCGAGTGCAGGCCGCAGTTTATCCCGAGCCCGTTCACGCTCGAGCTGGTCACGGCCGCGTCGCCCGTGAGCACCACGCGGCCGGCGGCGTGCCAGTGGCCCGCGAACCCTTCCTCCTGGCTCACGAGCCGGGCCGAGTGCTTGTGGATGTCGGGCCAGATGTCCCGGAGCTTGAGCCCGGGCGCCGCCGACTTGTCGAACAGGGACCGGGCGACCTCCTCCATCTCCTCGGGCGTAAACACGACGCGCGTGGTCGAGGGCCGGGGCAGCTTCTTGTAGATAATCAGGCGCAGCATGTCCGTGCTGGCGCCGACTTGGATGCCCATCCCCGTGTCCCTGGTCTCGAAGAACACGCCGCTCTCGACTCCGTACTTGTTCGGACCTTCGCCGTAAATACTGCAGAAGTGCGCGGTGGTCGGAATTTCGCCCGGTGTAGTGGTGGCCGAAGAACCTTCTTCCTTGACCACCTCTTCTCGAATGTAAGCCCGGACCATGCTATGAGTCCCGTCTGCACCGACCACCACAGACCCGGTCTCGACGGTGCCATTCGACAGGTGGACTTCGACCGCATGCTCCGAAGCTTTTATCTCGGTCACTTTCGACCCTGTCTTGACCGTCTTCTTGCCGTCCGGGAGACCCTCGTAGAGAACATCGAGCAAGTCGCAGCGTTGAAGCGGCAACATGGGATATCCATGACTTTTCTCTCAAGTTTGTTAGTCCCGATGCTATCTAGCTTGGCCAATATCTAATGGTCCTCGGACCCAAAACTGAGATAGATCTTCTACGAACCTGTCTTCCAACCTCTGCCACATGGGGTAATTTCTGAGTGTGCGTCCATTGCTCAACATGTCGCGCTTCGAGTGCAGCTTGTAGGAACGTCGCTTGGCTTCCTCGTAAAGCCCCAGTTGATCCAGCAGACGTGCCGTATGAGGCCAAATCAGTAGATGATTGCCACGCTCGCGAAAGGTCGATGGGGACTTCTCGAGAATGACAAAGTCGATATTGGCGGCGTGAAGAGCCAGAGCCATATACAACCCGGTTGGCCCGGCGCCGATAATAATGACACGGAACTTTGTGTCTTGCATCATGAGCGACCAAGTCTCTGGCGTGCACAAACGGAAGACTACTAGGAAAGAGGGAAGAAGGAGGGGCTTTCATAGACTGGAGCGAAATAGCTTCGCAATGCCCCTTTTCTCTTTGACAAAACGGCAGTCTTGGCAAGCAAGGAGAAGTGTTTGTACAACCTCAACAAAAAGTGCCTGATTTTGGAATCCAAGGCCTGCAACATGCCGGGATAGGGGCCCAACAAATATTATGACAAGAACTCGCCCTCTTGTTATTACGCGCTGTATATTGTATTGTTACAGTTAGCGGAAATGTTTTCGGCAATATCCTCCTCAGGACACTTGAGGAGGAACGTATCACAGGCCCAAGAATCTCGTGGCAAGTCAGAGGAATACATATAGATATAAGTGGAAGTAATTCAAGTGCAAATTCTAGTGCAAGGTAACATTCAAAGGCTTTCAATCCAACCAACACTTCAACATTTTTTATGCAGTCTGTGCACTCCCATGGGCGCAAAGACCTGATTAGGTTATGTAGAGGAAATCGGGACGCTGATCTCCCATCAGATCCAGTTCGGCGTCACTCTTCCCTTCCGCGCGATAGTCCCGCTTGCCTTCGCGCCTCTTTTTGTTCTCGATCCGCAGCAGCGTTGTCATCAAGATACTGCCACCAAAAAGGAAGAGTATCATGTACGCAAGTATGACACCGTGGCCCTGGAGGTAACGAGGCTTGTCAAAGTAGATATTCGAACTGACGATGCCGTTGAGATTACCCCAGCCGATGACGAATCCTAACACGACACCCTTCTTGTATACGCCCTCGGTGTTGTTGGCCATCCACGTGATCGTGTTGGAGATGCAGGGGTAGATGCCGAGCGCTCCCAAAAAGACAGCAGCATATTTCACTGCGGGATTGGTTGACGCGATGAGCAGGATGAAACCCACTATTCCGATGGCGCTGACGATGATGTTGCAAAGACCACGTTGGCGGGTCCGGTCGGCAACGAAGCCGATGATGACGGTGAGCAGAGCAGCCGCGGCATAAGGGGGGACGCTGAGCAGTTGGGTGCGGATGACACTTGTGCCCCAGCCAGACTCCTGGATGATGGTCGGTAAGAATAGCGAAAAGGCATACAGTGGCATGTCACAGCCCATGTAGATTACCATGCCCAGCCACATCTTCCAGTCTTTGAGACCAGCGATGAGGTATCTCGTATCCCACTCCGCATGCTCAGCCGCCGATTGCTGATCAAACTTGAGTCGCCTGATAACTCGAGCACGGTCATCATCCGACAAGAATTTGGCATCGTCCGGGAAATCGTGCACCATCCAGAAGGACGCCACTGCTACAACGACAGTGAGGAGCCCTTCCAGGATGAAAATCCACCGCCAACCGGCGAGGCCGCCTTTACCGTCGAGTTTCTCGATCGCCGCGGCCAGGAGACCGCCGAAGGACCCGGCCAGGGCAGCTGCAGAGAAGAATATAGCCTACGATTGTGGGTCAGCCGGCTACTGGACTCCGGGGGGTCGGGGGTTCGGGAGGAGGTCGTACTGCGCGAGTACCAAATTCAGACCGCTTATACCAGCATGACAAATAGTAGTTCACACCCTGTAAAATGTTCACGTCAGTGACGGCCCAAAAAAAATCGCCGTTGCCAAAGCTTGGGCGGGGCATTAAAAAAGGGGATTTCGTACAGGGAACAGTCCAGCTTCAGCTAGACCAAGAAACCAGCGGGCGGCTAACAGTCCGGAGTAGTTGTAGCAAAAGCCCATGCCCGTCATAGACGCGCCCCAGAAGACCCTGAAATAACGTAGAGAAGGTTAGTCCGTGTCATGAATGCATATACGATGTGGGAGTTTCGGGGGGATAACAAACATGATGATTGGGATGAAGATGGACGGCTTCAATCTCTTGAGAAGGACGTTGGTCAACGGCTCGAACACCGAGTAGGAGATGAAGAAGATGGTGAGGGTGAGATTGTATTGTCCAGTCGAGAGATGAAGATCGTCAATAAGGCCGGCGACCTTGGCGTTGCCTATGTTGGTCCGATCAAGAAAGGCAAGCAAATAAAGTAGGCAAAGCTACAACCACGGCCTCATGTCAGCTGTGGACTCATGCAGACGGTGACACGAATGTACGCACCCAGGGAATCAAGATGAGATCCAGTCTCCAAAGAAGCCTCCGTTCCTGAAAGAAAAGTGGTGTCAGCTATGCGATCATACGCTATCAAGGAAACAAATCAGCTTACATTTTTGTCTTTTTCTTCTGGGCTGAGATGTGCATCTGGATCAGGCGGGAGGCCGATGACACTGCCGTTAATGCCGACGTTCTCGTCGCGCGACGACTCTGGCTTTTCAATGTCACTCATAATGGCTGTGATTTACACAAGTCACCAGGGCCCCGAACGTCGGTTGAGGAAGAAGGAAACCAGGTAGCCAGTAACATAAATAAGGTAGAACCACCCAATACGAGTCGCGGGGGGGTCGTATTTAAAGTCGCGACATTCCAATTACTAAGATATTTGTTGGCACCGAGAGCTGCCGTACTCGAGCTTAATGTGTACCTGCAGAATGGCAAGTGCGTTGATAAAGACCTCCTTGAGGGGTAGCCGGAGAGAGAAAAAGGAAAGAGAAGGTGGGCCTCGAAAGTGAGTTGAAAGGAATCACTGGTTGTGTTGATCTGCGGTCTTTTTCATACCAACCAAGAACAAGGGTGGTAACTTCCAACTTTAAGTACAAGCTAGTTATGAGGTACCTGGTATCTAGATGGCTGCTGTCATCATGATTGTGAATTTGTGATCCTTGAACCAGGGCGTACAGATCACATGGGTCCAATCGCTAGTTCTTTTGAATACTGGATGAAACTTAGTACATCCAACCTGAAAGCACCTTTGTCTTCACCACAGCCATGGCTATTTCTCTGTACCTTCCAATATGTAACATAGTAGGTATTATTAAGGAAAGTGCCCACAAATGAGGAAAGAGCGGAGGGGTAGAGGCTACAAATCTATCTAGCCTCTCCAGGATCTTGCATTGGCACATGTTCGTTCCTACACCAGGGGATGCTTGGACACTAGTGCCACGGTTGCAGTATGAAAGAAACAGCCTACCAAGCTATTATATTTCGAAACAAACCTAAAATTAAGTATCATGCCATAGGTTAAGTTAGTGTCTGCAGATTGGGAGCCTCTGAGAAAGGCAATTTCCGCCAACTTGGAACTTTGTATGGAACGCGACCGGGTCAGCGTAGACCGAATAGTCAGACCGAATAGTCAGACGTCAGACGTATACTGTTGTACCGACAGTCTGGTAGTCAAGCTTTTCCAGGGCACTTGAATCCTAGGTATTGTCCTGGTGGCACAGAGTAGCTGCCCAGGTGCACAGCAATTCCGAACATAACATTCGAGAATCTCTGTCAAAGAAGTTCCTCAAGACTCCCAACTGTTCGGGTGTCGACCTGGGGTGCAGTCCCAGCGTGCCAGGGCTACAAATATCTGTCGATTAAGCAGCTAACAGTCAGCACCTGTTGTGCGGCATAAGCTGTGCTCGAGTTTGAACGCGGGTTGTACAACGCATGTCTTTTTGCTATAATATCAGCTGAGACAAGGAGAATTTTTGTCTCAACAATTCCCACATTTTCAATCATATGAAAATTAAGTCAACAAACAAAGTTTCCCAGTTCTTAATAACACTACCAAGCTTCTCTAAATGTTGCTAGCAAAGCAACTAATTCCTGCAACGTCGTTTTAAGCGTTGGAGATCCAATATCTGGTCTAGGTGGTTGTATTCTTCGAAACTTCCAAGTCCTTCTAGATAGATAGTGAGCAGTCCTGGCTGGCTACCAAGACGCCAAGTTGGGCACAGCTTGAACTCTCCCCGCACAATGTGGGTTGCGGGATGGGTGCTAGCGTTTTAGGGGGTGGGGTCATACCCACACGGCAATTTTTGTTATTCTTCAGCTCCTTCCTTGATCATCATTAGCTCACCTTTATAAAGACCTTTCCGCTTCTACTTCTACTTCCAACCACCCGGGCGTTTTCATTGCGCTGCCCGAACATATCTTACTGGAGTTTCCCGCCAATTGAAAGAGCATCTTACTTCTGCAAGAAGGCTCTGGCGCCGAAAACCATGCGTCCTGCGAGCCCAAGAACGATAAAATAACATCATGGCCTCGACTCCCTCCTCCCGTACCGGTAAGTGCCGCTAGGCCTGCTCTTGATCATGACAAGCGCCACCCCCGAGAAGAAAACCCGAATCTCCACCAACCTAATAAAAATCCCACTTTGGGGGCTAGGTTAAAGACTGTGAATCTGTGACAGTCCTAGTTCTGTGCGGGGTGTGGAGAGTTTACTAACCGAACATGCCTAGATAAAGTAGGTAGATACTTGTAATTGCAACGTAGACTTTTCTTGGGAGAGATCTTTCGTCATCGTCAATACTCGCATAAATCCTTGGGCGCAATATCGTACCCGTCTCCAACGCCATCAATGCGAAAAGGAAGTGATTAGCACACATATTCCAAATGCGTAAGTTCTGGCTGGATAAGCCGCTGCGTCCTGCTATATAGGATGGGCGGGCGGCTGCATGGTGCCGACTGCAACCGCATATTTTCAATATCCCCGTCCGCGCGAACAAAAATCCTGAAAGCCACGTGCGAGTCGCCGGGAGACCCGGTTGTCTTACACACAGAAATGGCCCTCTGCATGGTCTCACTCAATAGGAATCTCGGCTGGTTGCAGTAGCAATCCGAGTCTGGATGAAGGCAAGGCCAGATTACCTAATAATCAGCCGTACTTAGCCGAGATGACTTTATCTTTTTCCAAACCTGCATGCCATGATGCCTCGTCTAGTTTTGATCAATGACCTTGCGAACTTCTCCAGCGATTGAGGCTGCTCGGGACAAGCGGTGGGACGGTCGACGAACTTAAAGAAAACACCCCAAGGTACGTCCTTCGGGACAGGGCAATGAAACTATCCGCTCTGGCGCAACGGTCAACTACTCGGCTAGATAGATACCTAGTTATCGCCAGAATGATCTGGATCGCTAGGCGGACTCTGTTAACCTAGATAGAGGCCGGAGCGTTTGGATTGTCCGAGAATGAGAGCGGCGTATTACACGTACCGGGCTTGCCTGGTAGGCGCTTGGCGGTAGGTAAAACTGAAAGAAATGGCCCCATCTTCGTCCGTCTGGAGTCGGGACTCGGGACAACCTACAAGGCAATAACATCTCACTTTAGACACAACAGTACTAGTCTAAACAATTCGACACAACAAGAGAGGTTGTCTATCTTGTCTTTTTAACCCAATACGGCTACCTCATACCCGGCAACAGGTGGGTTTCACACCTTCGTATAAATCTTGGCAACAGGGCACCTATCTTTAACCCCCCTCCCCAGCTTGAGTCGTGAGCAACTCTCATCAACAAACATAGCAGTACTAGTTATCACATCCTACAATGTCTTCACATCGTCCTAACCTAGCCGCTGGCTACATAGACAATACAACTATCTAGACAACAAGAAGTATCCTATGCAATTCGGGATTAAGAGCTATTTGCCGTCTTACCTCCGTCAAGCAGCTGAGCTCGCTTGTCGAATTTTCCGGCCGTTGTGCAACCAACATACAGCAAAGCAGGACTGGCAGTGGGAAGCTTTTCAGAATGTCGCAGCCTTGCAGGGCTGTAAGGGATGTTCCGTGTGTAAAGCATCCACTTCTCAGGAGCTTCAAAGGCTGTGGTACCGTAACATCCTTTGTGATTCAAGTATAAGTTAGCCTGGCCCTGCTCTCCTTGTTGATAACGGTAATCACGCTGGACATACTCTATATACCAATCTTACTGCCAAAGTCAAAGCAATCTTTGTCCTATTTCTATCGTACTGAAAGGAGTGACCATGGCGTCGAGAATCAACACAGTTCTTATCATCGGTGCTACTGCTGGCATAGGGGAAGCCTTTGCCCGCCGCTTTCATGCCATGGGTAAAACGGTCATTGCCGCCGGGCGCAACCAGGATAAGTTGGATACCATGACAAAGGAGCTCTCTGGTCTCCGAACCTGCCAGGTAAAGAAAGCCTCACTATCTACTGACTGCATTATCGATGGTCAAGTCGGCTGCTGACGGCGCTGCTCACCTGTTTTTGGTTTCTGTAGTTCGATATCTCCGACTTGGGCGCTCTCCTGGCCAAAGTCCAATCCATTCTGGCAGAATTCCCATCTTTTGACACCGTCATCATCACGGCCGGGATACAGCTTCACTTCAGCTACATCGATCCAGCTTCAGTTACCCCTGAGCAGATCAACAACGAGATCACTACCAACCTCACGGCTCCCGCTCTTCTGGTCCGCCTCTTCCTACCCCACCTGCTTCGCCTAGCCCGTGAGGGTGCAAAGACGAGCCTCTTCGTCATGAGCTCTTCCATCGGCTATGTGCCGCTTGGCTTCTACCCAACATATTGCGCGTCAAAGGCCGGTATCGCGGCGCTGATGAGGGCTGTGCGCCAACAACTCGCATTTGCCCCTGATGCTGACAATCTGCGAGTGGTAGAGGTCGTGCCGCCCTACGTTGATACGGGGCTCGACAAGGCGCACCGTGAGACAACGATAGCTCTACAAGGTGGACCAGAGAAGGCGTTCCCTGCTATGAAGCTGGATGAGTTTGTCGACAAATTCTTCCAAGCGCTTGAGAAGCCCGGTCCGGATGGTGATCTGATGAAGGAGATCGGTGTCGGCTTCGGGGAGACGGGCGTCAATGTCTGGCGGGACAGCTTTGGCAAGGTGTATGAGCAGATGCACATATCCACATAGATTACTTCCAGTGGAGTTGCCGCCCCTGGGCTCAATCAACTCTGATTTAGATGCACAAAGAACTGCATGTACGTTAGATAGGCAGCTCGTGTCCTCTCTACAAACAGACAGGGCCGGCGCCGGCTCTCTGTATCCGACATCTGTACTCGACTCCTGATTTACTTGACTATTCTTCACCGTCCTCCAAGCAGAGACTTGGCCGCGCTTTATCGACCATGGTTGCCAGACGCAATCTTGAGTGCTACCAGGAGCTCCGCAATCGCTTTAGTGAGAACGCTGACATGACGGGTTGACCAAACAAGTGCTCAGTTCCAAGGAATGCGCCAAACGACGGACTGGCATCAGCAGAGAGCCCCCGGGAACTATCGTTCTCCCAGATTCCCTATCGCTGATCCAAAGGACGGTCTAAATCAAGTGCACCCCTATAGGCTACCAGCAAACTCGTTCTGACAACTGCTGTTACGGGTTGGCTGGGCCCGTGACTTTTCCGCGCTATTCATCATCGAGAGCGGAGGGCACAGCCAGCAGTCCAGTATTAGAGACAGATGTTCCAATATGGATCTGACTAGATAAATACGCCGGCGTTAGCGGTTGACACTGTTATCGAGACGGTCACTTTGAAGGGCTCGGTTCTATTTGAAAGAAGAAGCGGCAGTACTGGCTGCGAATGGTTTCTTTAGTCGACCACAATATGCATTCTGCATTCAGATGCGGCCCTGCTCGTCTTGCCAATGCCTCCCGAGCTAATATTGATCTGTCTGGCAACTAGCACTGGGAAACGGCAATAGGGTCGGCGCTTATTCCCTGTGTCCTCAGTGGCGACGCATCGATAACCGCCTCGATTACAGGCTATGGCTCAGACCAAATCCTAGACGCTCGAATAGCCGATGCAACGAGGACCAATATCAACGTCACCCAAGCAGAGGAGGCTGACCTCCTCCACGCCATTCGTGGAGCAGGCTAGATCTTTGATTCTTGATTAGGTAGGTTCGCGGTAAGGGAGCGGTATCCTATTGAAGGCTACAGTCGCTGTAGGCTTCCATCTCACCATTCCCCTGCGGGCTTGGTGACCCTGATGGTTGTATGGGTTGTTGTTGTCATCCTAAGTTCCTAAGTTCTGTGGGTCCTTTCCCAAGAGGCGGGAATTGGTAAGCTGGGAAGGTACCGCGGGGTAGCTTGCATGGAGGGCTGGAACTAAACTTAGGTAGCTCATTAAGGAAGTAGGTGCCTGTAGTACCCCGCCAATCTGGCAAATATTAGGCAATCGCGACGCGATATCCGGCAGTGACATATACTACTATTTCGATCCCAGATTCCAGTTCCTCCAGCTTCGAGCAACAGTATTTCACATGAGTGTTATTGAGATACAGTTCCCCTCTTGAATATGAATAGACCAACGTAGCAGTACACCATTAAATAATGGATACCATACATGCGCCGACGGTCCCATCGGGACCATCATCCCGTCCGCTTACCAACGGCAACACGAAACAGCTGTCATTTGCCGAGCTTCACCAGAAGAAAGAAAACCTGGAAGCAGAACTGAAGGCTTTGGGCGGTGTGCTTGACTCGGTCGGTCTTCCCGTGGCCTGGCCTGTATGTGATGATGCTGATATGCCCGTAGCATGGCGTCAATATGGAAACTCCACTCCTCACTCGCGATGGATTCCCCCGAGCAGACATCGATGTGGCGCAGAGTGAGCTCTTTGCCCCGTAGTAGCGGCATCCTGGCGGTCTGCGAACATGGACTGACTGCGTCCCGATGTAGTACGAACAACCCGGTCACGCATCATCTGTCTGAAGAACGACTACAAAGATCTCATGAACGCTATCGAAAAGCACCTCCACGAACATTTTGCCAGCTTACGAGAGACGGACGATGCTATGCCAACTTCCGGCGATCGAGCTACTATGATGGGTGATACTATCGTGGAGGCTTTGGCGGTACCTTTTGCAAAGGTCAATACTGTAGTCGCTGACAGCCCAGCGGATACTGCCGGTCTGAAAGCAGGTGACGAGATAAGGAACTTCGGATATGTCAACAGAGACAATCACGATGGGCTGAGGAAGGTGGCTGAATGCGTCCAAGGAAACGAAGGAGTAAGTTTGGGAAGCATTCTGTCTCCCCACGCGAGAGGGAAGAAACACCCTGCTGATTTGCTCCAGCAACGAGTTTTAGTCAAGATATCCCGACCAGGAGGCACAGGTGGACGACAAGAGCTTCAACTCTTTTTGACGCCGCGGCGTAACTGGGGCGGCCGAGGCCTCCTTGGTTGCCACATAATACCACTATAAAATGCCGACTGACGGAGCAAGGTGACGGCCATGTCATGGATAAAGAATTAACTATCACTGGATGAGAGATCTGTGCATGCGCGTCAAGCGGTGCCAACCAGCAAGCCCACCTGTATTACAGATTGGGATCTGAATTACAGACGAGCAAGACTGAAGAAGAATGACAACTAAGTTAAGACACTAAACAGGTAGGCATGTGGGCTGCAAACATGAGAGGATGTTTCAAGCCGCTGGAAACAGGAGTGCCCACGCCACATGCAAGACAGGTATTGGACCTGCCACTAGCAGGCACAGGCTGGGCTGGTCTGCACTCACTATTAATGTATTTTGTAAATGGCTTAAGAACACAAACTACGAATGATTACGCGAAAAGAGGACTGTGCGGTACCCTCGTAGCCTGAAATGGTCCATCTGACATCGATCGTGGCGTTGTTTTGATAATTTCGAGGTAAGGGAGTCATTACCTCATGTACTCCCTTCTCAGGGTTGAAGTTTTGAAACCTACCTGTAGGTAGGTAGCCTCCTGTTGGCAGAGTTGATTCGGGAGAGAGGGGTTGGAAATACTGTGTGCAACAGTAGCTGGATGCCTAGGAAACCGGTTGAGTCCAGTTTCCTCTGGTGCCTAACTGAGTAGTATCAGGCATCAAGTGAAAATAACCTAGTAATGGATAAGATGATTCATCTGATCAAGCGAATGGGATGGTACTGTTCATCTGTTAGGCACCCATGGGTCCTTTCCATGCACGGGTACCTACTGGCGTAATCGAATGATGATAAAGCGAAGATTACGAAACAGTGTATATCCTGTGAAAACCAGCATAGACCCCTTCAAGCAGCTCGATTTGAGCCATGGGTATTGAAGACAACAAACACTGATCCAATGAATTGGCTGGAGTGAGATTGAGCAAACTTGAGTGCTGTGAGAAAAACCTGGTCGCTGTAAATACAGCCGTAGTACTGCTGTACAACAATACTGGGTGGAGGCTTGGCATTTAAATGTTAGCGGACATTGTCACGTGCTTTGCTCTGCCCCGCAACCACTAGAAGTCACCCAAGCCAAAGGTTCTCGAGCAGGGAAAAAAAGGCCCGCCTTCCAAACTCTTCCTCTCTGTAGGTCGACGTACCACCATTGAACCGCCACAATACCAGACTTCTCTTAGACAACTTCTCTCCCACATCACCAACTTACAACCAGGTACGCTTTCTTCCACCACAATCATCGTCCTCTCTTTCCCGTCCGCAATACCAGGACTCTATCTACGGACATACGTCTTCAAAGATCATCGATAGATTCTTCTGCGCTACGAAGAAGCACCCCACACTGACGTCGCGGATCTAGTCTTCGCCCTCTGATAACATCCCAAACAAATCTCACAACACCCGATCGTCAGTCCACAAGATGGCAGCACAACCCACCCCGACCTTCAAGCTGGTCCTTGTCGGCGACGGCGGTACTGGCAAGGTATGTTCTTGATGATTATTTCCAGCCACCTACAATCAGCCTCACGTCGTGCGACTACCGCTCTCTGTTTACCAGCCCACCCCGCCCTGATGCCGCCCGTCGCCCTTCCTTCTCCATCATTTCAGTGCACCTTTGGCTAAGCACCGGCTCCGGCTGTATGTCGCTAACTGGCCTGGTCAGACCACCTTCGTCAAGCGTCACTTGACTGGTGAATTCGAGAAGAAGTATATGGCCACACTCGGTGTCGAGGTCCACCCTCTTGGCTTCACTACCGTAAGTCATCCGCCGATCTAGCCGGCCGGCCGTCCATCCGGCACCAGCGAGCTATCCCTAACCCGATATAACAAGAACTTCGGTCAAATCACCTTCGATGTCTGGGATACTGCCGGCCAGGAGAAGTTCGGTGGTCTCCGTGATGGTTACTACATCAACGGCCAGTGCGGTATTATCATGTTCGACGTAACTTCCCGCATCACGTACAAGAACGTCCCCAACTGGCACCGTAAGTTGCACCTTGCACGGTTGAGAATTGATGAAAAACACTGACCCCATACTACAGGCGATCTCGTCCGTGTTTGCGAGAACATTCCCATCGTTCTGTGCGGTAACAAGGTTGATGTCAAGGAACGCAAGGTCAAGGCCAAGACGATCACTTTCCACCGCAAGAAGAACCTCCAATATTACGATATTTCGGCAAAGTCCAACTACAACTTCGAGAAGCCCTTCCTGTGGTTGGCTCGTAAGCTCGTCGGAAACCCTTCTCTGGTAAGTATCGGCATGGCATAGCAACCACTCTTTCGTTGGTTGGGTCCGACTAACACGCTCAGGAATTCGTTGCCGCCCCTGCTCTTGCGCCCCCCACCGCTGTTGTCGACGAGACTCTTCTCGAGCAATACCGCCACGAGATGGAGGTCGCCGCTAACCAGCCCCTCCCCGAGGATGACGACGAAGATTTGTAGATGCGCTATGACTGCTAGCATGGCGTAAGAGTGACCTAGGTTTATGGGCTGATTTTGCTGAGCGCAAGGGACTCTCATTGTTAGCATGAATCTGGGATCGATATGGCCCAATGGGTATTGCGAGCCACGGCGATGCCCGACCTGGCAAGGGAGAAAAAAAGAAATAGTTGGCACCCACGTATAATGATAAGCCAAGGGCTGGGTGATTACATGGCTTTGCGCGGTGGTAATTGTCGCCGGTACTGGTGACTGGGGATGTCCCCGTACTCTGCCGTCTGTGCAGCATTAGATAGCAACCCCTCGATAGAGTTCCTGGAGATGGAAAAATGGCATGTGTTTTAATCCCACCACAGGGGTCACTATAGTAACGGGATCGGCAATTTGCAAATTTACCGATACTAGACTAAACTTAGGCAAGTAGTAAGTGACCCGAAGTGCTCTCTACCAGTACCTGTTCACCCCATGATATATTTCCTCCGAGACGACCAAGCAAAATCTCTCTGAAGGGATGTGACGGTAGGTTGTATTGAGAGGCCCTTATCCTGGATCTTTCGATATAGATTGTGGTAAGTATTGCCAATATTATCACGCAAACTGATTTTGAGAGCCCGATGCTGGTTGACATCATTTGGTGCACCGCAAAGCGATTCCGCATCATTGAAGATAGTCACATTTGCCCACCGAATAAAAATGAGAGCAGGTGAAATTATGCAAGCACGAAAATGCCGCCTTGTTATCAAAGGTGATGCATTAAAACTCTGTTTGTGATTTGCTTCCTTTACCTCTTGAGTTGCTTGAAGTTGTCATGGACACCAGTCATTGCGCCCGTATGTATCCAGCAAATGGATGGTAGATACCAAACACAGGTTGGAGGGGTTGGCCAGAACGTCCCTGAGAGGGCAAATAGGCGTTTGCAAAGGTACTTATAATCCATCTCCCGCTGAAAAGGGGATTTTGCGGTTTTATCAAAGGGGCTACACTAACACCACCATTCCCCATCTTATGTTATCCCTCTTTTGTCCGTGCTCAGCGCCTCGTTATAGATTTCCTTCGAAGTGCCATCCTACCTGCGTTGTAGGCCTTGCATTAGTTGATGTTCAAGCGGATTCCCTTGTGCTTGTTAGTACTACTTGCCTCTCAGATGAAGTATTAGGTAGGTTAGGCCCTTTGGCCGTTTCTCCTCTCCGCACATGTGTTTCGTATGGCGAGTTTCTAAAGCAAGTGGTGACAGAACACACCATTATCGGGGTAGAACATAAGTGGTTCTCTGACCACGATCAAGAAGACTCAGAGGTGCTGGGCCAAGAAGAGGCGTAATCCGGCCGAGATGCGCCTGGTCATCGTAGTCGTCACCTTTTCGGGTATCAATCGGTTGGAACAGTGACTTTCCTTCCAGCAAGTCCCACAGCTTTGAAATGTGACATGAACAGATTGCAAGTTAGACAGGTTAACTGATAACCCGAAAGTCATATCATCACATCTAGACTCCATATATCAGCGCTGCACGTGTAGCTCGCATCGAGAACAACTTCAGGGGCGCGATAGAGCTCGGCTTGGATGCAGCCAGTGTGGGGCGTGGAAATCAACAAGCTGGATGACATCAAGGGGCTTGGAAAATCGGCCGTAGTTGTTGCGCGAGAGGTAGAGGGTGCGTCCGTCTGTAATCTTTTGCGGCAATGGGTTGTTGTATTCGTCACGCCCATCCCTCTCGGCAACTGCGAGATCCTCGAGTTTGACCATGACATTGCCAGGTTTGAGATCTACTTGCCAGTTAAAAGTTGAAAAATTTGTCAACAGTTGTATCAGTGTGGGTGATCTGGCACTCCGATGAAGATAGTCAAGTGCCTCAAGAATCATTTGAATATAATCTGGAGATTATCTGGGGTTATCACGCCTCCGATATATCTCCGCTGGTAGAGCCACAAGAACTTTCACAGGGGCTCAAAGACGAGTCCGATAAGGCAGCCCGTCAATGGTGAACGAGTCTAGGTTACGAGCTTTCTGAAAAATCTCCATCCAGCATGGTCTGACATGTCACGAGAGATACGCTTGAGAACTGCAAGCTCGTTCTGGGCCGTGTCCTTGCCGGAATGGTAGTTGCTGGTGGTGATCTTGACGGCAAAATAACGCTGCTTAGACCACCACCAACTGTAGATAGTCGATTCAGAAAAAGGCAAAATATATCAGCAGTGAAAGGTGCATAGTATACTGATGGGGATCTCTGGCTAGCCACACTGTCGAGCTGGAACCGTAGCCGAGCGTTGTGGCAAGCTGGTATCGTCCATTGAGAATCTGGCCAACGGCAGCGGGATAGAAGTTATTTTTATGGTAGTATGGGGTCGTTTCCTCCTCCGTCAGTTCAAGAGGGTCGAGCCGAGGAGCGACAATAGGAGATGGTGGCCAAGGAGCATGTCTCAAGCATACGAAAGGCCGCCATTGGCAACATCTGATGAAGGACACAGTACTCGGCGAATGCATATCTAATTATTGACTGCTGATCACATTGTAGAAGAAACAGAGTAATCCTGGCCGCGGAAACCAGAGCATCAGGGGATGATAACTCGAGGTCCCATTATCCTGGTTTGCGGGTGTGACACATCAATCTCATCATCACCACCACTGAGTCTGCCATAGTAGAGCCTTCAGACGAACCCAAGTGTTCTGAAGTTGATTTTCGACCCAACTTCAAGTAAGGGAACTTTCTCAAGTCTCGAGTGGTGATGTATGTGAACTCCGTACAGCCAGGCCAGGCGAGGCCACCTGCCACCATAAAGATAAGGTGGGGCAAGGCAAGATACTGCTGTAAAGTACATAACTTTACCCCCAAACTCCATGTCTCTGTGAACACTGTGGGGGTTCAAGGTACGCCATGCATTAGGTAATGCAACAGAAGGTTCAAGATGTACTGCTGTACTGCTGTATCTAACCTGGAAAGTCTTCCTTTAAGGCACATTGGCACTAACGTTCCAACGTTTTGAGCCGATTCAAGCAAAATGGTACCTCCAACAACCTCAACATTGAAAAAGATACCTCTTACATACAACCTCTGAACTTTTTGCCAATTCCCCTGCAGATGTTTACTTGAATTTTCGATGCTACTTGGTGTTTGGAGGGATACAGACTTGCTTCGATTTACCAACCGTGACCTTTTGTAAACCCTACTACAACCTGTCCCACGTAAACAAATGAGTGTTTACATAACTTGTGTGGCAAGCTTTCGCCCCGTAGTACGGATCATTATGTATTTTATGTAACTAGCGTGCAGGTAGGCGCCCATCGCCTGCCTGCCACCTGCTCTCCTTACACCTTGGGTTAGCAAACTGCTTTAGTGCTCTGGTTACTTGAGAAAAGACAATGTGTCATTTAGACGGTGCCTCTTCGCATCCATTCCCTTACATTGAATTATATCTCCGTGGTCTCTACCTCTCCCTAGACCCTGGCGATCGTGATCATTATCCCCGAATCGTGTGCCACTCATTTGGTATGGTCAGCAGCTTCGTTTCTGCACCAGCATCAATAGCCCGCCAGTCTTGAATTGCGTGATCTGTGCTAAGGCCACACCCCACCTACCAAGTAGATACATACGACCATCCAATACCTACAATTCCTACCACCACCACCACCAACCAACAGCGCCTGTCTCCTACCGGCAGCTTGTGATGGAGAGCGCCTTCGCACGGCCTATACAGGCTGTCTTGGATCACTTCCAAGTCGACCCGAAGACTGGCCTCACCGATGCACAAGTGGTAGAGCTGAGAGTCAAACATGGCAGAAATGGTACGTCTATTCCTACATGTAGCTCTCTGGGGGGGTTGACATAGACACAATGTGCGAGTGCGATTGTAGGCTGACCTTCTCTGTTCTGTAGCGATACCCGAAGAACCACCTACGCCGATATGGGAGTTGATCCTCGAGCAGTTCAAAGACCAGCTCGTTATTATACTCCTTGGTTCTGCAGCTGTTTCCTTTGTCCTTGCCCTGTTCGAAGAAGAGGGCGGCTGGAGTGCCTTTGTTGATCCTTTAGTGGTAAGCTTCAGAGCCTTTCAGAAACCCCTTTGGCATGGCACATGCGATGGGGACCAAGCTGACCTTGGGGAAACTTGTAGATTTTGACTATTTTGATCCTCAATGCCGTCGTCGGCGTGTCTCAGGAAAGCAGCGCCGAGAAGGCTATCGCCGCCCTCCAGGAATACTCTGCCAACGTTGCCAATGTCGTTCGAGGTGGACATATCTCCCGTGTCAAGGCCGAGGAGTTGGTTCCGGGTGATATCGTTTCGGTTTCGGTGGGCGATCGGATTCCTGCCGATTGCCGTGTCATATCGATCGAGAGCAACAGCTTCGCTGTGGATCAGGCTATCTTGACGGGCGAGAGCGAAAGTGTGGGCAAAGATGATTCGCTCGTTGTGAAGGACGAGAAGGCTGTGCTACAGGACCAAACAAACATGCTTTTCTCCGGTACCACTGTGGTCACGGGACGCGCCAAGGCGGTTGTCGTCGCAACTGGTTCCAACACAGCCATTGGAGACATCCATGAAAGCATCGCCGCTCAGATCTCCGAGCCGACCCCCCTGAAGCAGAAGCTGAACGATTTTGGCGATACCCTTGCCAAAGTCATCACCGTCATCTGCATCCTGGTGTGGCTTATCAACATTCCCAACTTTGCCGATCCCAGTCATGGAAATTGGACTAAGGGTGCCATCTACTACCTGAAGATTGCTGTCTCGCTCGGTGTCGCGGCTATTCCGGAAGGCCTGGCTGTCGTCATTACGACCTGTCTGGCATTGGGTACCCGCAAGATGGCTGCCAAGAACGCAGTAGTCCGAAGTCTACCTTCTGTCGAGACCCTGGGAAGTTGCAGCGTCATCTGCTCTGATAAAACTGGTACTCTCACAACAAATCAGATGAGCGTTAACAAGATTGTCTACATCCGAGAGGACGGCGAGGATCTTGAGGAATTGGATGTGGAGGGTACCACGTTCTCCCCGAAGGGCGATATCAAGCGTGATGGCAAGGTTGTTCAGAACCTTTTCGAGGCATCCAGCACCATCCACCAGATGAATGAGGTCGCCGCACTCTGCAACGACGCCCAGCTCACATACGATGCCCGCTCTGCTACTTTTTCGAATGTCGGAGAGCCTACCGAAGCCGCGCTGCGAGTCCTCGCTGAAAAGATTGGCCCGTATGCTCCCCCGAACACCAACCCAGAAGACTGCGTTCACTATGCTAGCGCTTGGTACGAGAAGAAGTTCCCTCGACTTGCTACCTTCGAGTTCTCTCGAGACCGCAAGAGTATGTCTGTGCTTGTGCAAGCCGGGAATCAGAAGAAGCTCCTTGTCAAAGGTGCCCCTGAGTCCGTCATCGAACGATGCACGCACACACTGGTCGGTGCTGATGGTAAACGGGTACCTATGAACAAGAAGCTACATGATCTGCTTCTGAAGGAAGTTGTCGATTATGGTAATCGCGGTCTTCGAGTAATTGCACTTGCAAGCGTCGACGACGTGGGATCTAACCCGCTGACTCAGACTGCCAAGTCGACTGCTCACTATGCGCAACTTGAACAGAACCTTACGCTACTCGGCCTCGTTGGCATGCTGGACCCTCCTCGACCCGAGGTGGCGGCTGCCATTAGGAAGTGCAAGGCCGCTGGTATCAGAGTTATCGTGATCACTGGTGACAACCGTAATACTGCCGAGAGTATCTGCCGACAGATTGGCGTTTTCGGAAAGAATGAGGATGTCAAGGGCAAGAGCTTCACTGGCAGAGAGTTTGATAACCTCTCTCCTAGCGAGCAACTCGAGGCTGCGAAGAACGCCTCCCTGTTCTCCCGTGTCGAGCCGAGCCACAAGTCTAAGCTCGTTGATTTGCTTCAGTCTCTGAACGAGGTCGTTGCGATGACTGGAGACGGCGTGAACGACGCTCCGGCCCTCAAGAAAGCCGACATTGGTGTTGCCATGGGGTCTGGCACCGATGTGTCCAAATTGGCCGCCGATATGGTTCTTGCCGACGACAACTTTGCAACAATCGAGGTGGCTATCGAGGAAGGTCGATCGATCTATAACAATACGCAACAGTTCATTCGCTATCTCATCTCCTCAAACATCGGCGAAGTCGTGTCCATCTTCATCACGGCGGCGTTGGGCATGCCCGAGGCTCTCATCCCTGTTCAACTTCTGTGGGTAAATCTCGTCACTGACGGACTTCCGGCCACCGCCTTGTCCTTCAACCCACCGGACCACGATATTATGAGGAGGCGCCCACGCCAGAGAGATGAGGCGCTCATAGGTGGGTGGCTCTTCTTCCGTTACTTGGTCATTGGCACATATGTTGGTCTTGCCACTGTAGCTGGATATGCCTGGTGGTTCATGTTCAACTCCGAGGGTCCTCAGATCAGCTTCTACCAGCTCTCTCACTTCCACCGCTGCTCGTCGGAGTTCGCCCATATCGGCTGCGAAATGTTCGAGAACAATTACGCTAAATCGGCTTCCACTGTCTCGCTTTCTATTCTCGTGGTCATCGAGATGCTCAACGCTATGAACGCCCTGTCCTCGAGCGAATCTCTCTTCACGCTCCCGCTATGGAAGAATATGATGCTTGTATATGCTATCGCCTTGTCAATGGCTCTGCACTTTGCGCTGCTTTACATCCCGTTCCTGCAGTCTCTCTTCTCCATCGTACCCCTGGACTGGAACGAGTGGAAAGCAGTACTGTATATCAGTGCGCCGGTCATGTAAGTTTGCTATCTGTCCTATCCGACTTTGTTATGGTGAAAAGCAAGCTAACCCACTCCCCTTAGACTAATCGACGAGGTTCTCAAAGCCATCGAGCGTCAGTTCTTCATCGAGAACAATGACGAGGTCATCACCAAGACCAAGAAGGACGAGTAAAGGGAGATAGATGTGATACTACTTGTAACCCTAGTAGAGCAGATTAGCGGAGCTTACCGTAGTCTGAGATACACCTAGGCAACGAAAAATAAACAGAATATTAAGCATTGCTCATTCAATCAAAGACGTTCGATTCTGTCTCATGGCGCCGTAGAACAAGTCTATCATGGCAGCTCTGATATACACTGCCAAAGTGATGGTACAGGATGTGGCGTTTTCACCATTAGGAGTATATCTCTTACCCGCCCCTTAGTTACGAAGGGCAGGGCATGTTGGTTGATATGTATATCGTGGAGCTCATAAGACATCGATTTCAGTCCACTGGGTCGGTGTATCTCATTTCGGAGTCAGAAGCAAATATTATAACCAGCTCAATCTTCATCTATTTAATCTTGTCTGCCCTTGAGTAACCGCTTTGTGACTTTGTTCTTCTCGATGATGTAAACATGCGCGCCCCAGCCGGACAGGGCGTCTCGGTCCACGGCGCTCAGCAGAGCTTGTGAGATGGTCTCGAACAGATCCTCGGGTCCCTGTACGAGGAAGAGAAAGATAATCATGTTAGCTGAGCACGGGGGGGATGGATTATTGGATCGCGAGAGGAGCTGCGCTTTTTGGTTTTTCATTCACACACAAAAGGGGCCGACGACGTACTAGATCGGGTTCCCAGAGGGACTCGCACATGCCGAAGAGCTGCTCGGAGGCGGTGCCGCTGACGATGAAGTCCTTTGCGAAGTCGATGCAGCCGATGGAGTCGAAGCCGCAGATGAAGGGCTCGCCCGTCTTGGGGTCGAGGCCGGCGACGACGGGGCTGACGAAGTAGGGGCCGAAGCGGCGCTCGTAGAGGGAGGAGGAGACGAGGTTGGCGAAGGTGCGGGGCGCGATGGGCCGCTCCTCGCGGAGGCGGTACATGTTCACCTTGTACCGGAACAGGTCGGCCACGGTCGAGACGTCGGTCGCGAGGCCCGTGAGCCCGAGGAACACGTCGTTGCCGTACTGGAAGATCTTGGGGAAGTTGTTGGACACGGTCAGCGCCTGCAGGCCCAGGCGCAGGTCGCACGCGATGGCCACGCAGTCCTTGCCGACCATGGCGACGGCGGCGCCGCCGTCTGGAGAAAGGTGCCGGGGGGCAACATGTTAGTTTTCTGGATGATTCTTATTATGCAGGGGGGGATCGTAGATGGTGTAATGGTGGTTTGGTGGTTGGATGTTGTTTCTTCGGTTTCTCTCTTCCTCGTCTGGTAGATGAGAGAAAGAGGGAAAGGGAGTATGACTGTTGCGATCATTTGCTGGGCTTGTACGTACTTATCGAGAAAGGAGAGGACTAGAACATCATCATCATCATCTTGTTAGCTTGTCGATGAAGCCCGCGGGCAGAAGAAACTGGGGAAGCTCACCATTGTGAATTATCTAGAAGGTAGTGGTTGACGGAGACTCAAGAGCTTGCTCAAATAAAACAACAAAAAAGACTCGTGCAGTTTGCTTCGTTCGTATCCGGGTTTATTCATAAGAGGTTGGTCGTTATGGTAGGTTTTGGTTTGGTTGGTTGATGATGTTGAATACGGTGCTTGTGCTTGTCAGTCAATGCCAAGGCTGAGGTTGTCCCTGGCCTGCAACTTGGAACTTGCAAGGCAGGCAACACGCACTGGCGCGGCAAGCTCCAGCAGCTCAACCTGGCAAGCATCCCCTAGGGGCGGGGTTAGGTAATCAATTTAAATGCCTATTTTAGATTAGAACTGTACAGTGAACCATGTTGCGATTTATGTTAACAGACATGCAGGACACTGTATCCGTACAAGATACACAAGCACTGAGAGCTTCCTAGTTCAAAGTTGAAGGACACAACAGCGAAATCGGCATGACCAGGTAGGTAACAATACATGACAACGCCCATCTATCTTTTTTCATCCCTTTCTGAACTTGGGCACAGCTTAAGTGTAGATCTTGGAAAGTTAAAGAGGAGGGAAGGGGCTGCTGTTTAATGCGCTTTGAAGGTATCATTCGATCAACTCTGTAAAGACTAGGTAGTCTTCATGTGATACGACTAAGGTATTCATAACTAGAAGTCATAGTTCTCTGCGCCATGTCTTTAAAGATCAACAGGTTGGTTTGTAATTTCAAACTACGGCCCAAAGACAGCTACAATTTACTTGGAGACTACAGGTACAAGTTGAGAGAGCAAGAGATGAACTTTAGCGCAGGTACCACCTTCCCCACGTACCCAACTACGTAACCCGCAACAAGCTATCGCAATGTGAAGGCGCTGACTGATATTGTCAGTGGCATACTCTGATTCCCGAATATTCCATTGCCCTTTGACAGGAAAGGGGTACCAACACTTTGAAACTGGCACTTTTGAACAGATTGGAAGAGACATCTTGGAATCTTCATTTCTTAACTTGAAGAAGGGAATCGGTTGTCTGAAACGTGGATCAAGAAGTCTAAAGACACCCCGCTTCACCCTGAAACCTAGGTCCTAAAGTATAGAGCTCTTGCTGGGCCATCATATAACCACCGTGCTTATAATTCCACTTTGGTCTTCACATCAGCCAGCCCATCCAATTCGCGAGATAACGGCCATGGCGACCAATGTTAAGGTGGTCGGAACGGACCTGAGGCAGGTGACTATCAAGGTCACACCCGGTACCTACCTGACCGAAATTCTAGAGCAAGCCTGTACGAAGCTGAAGGTCCCCCACGACAAGTTTCTCCTGAAGCACAAGCAGCGGCAGCTCGACCTCTCACAGACGTTCCGCACCTCCGGCCTCATCCCCGGCGCACGACTGGAGCTCGTCGTCCGTGCCAACACCCCCAGCGTCGTCAATGTCGCGTTGCAACTCCCCGCCCCCGAATCCGGCCTGTTCCCGCCCCACGGCCGCGTCAGCGACAAGCTCCCGAGCGACTTCACGATATGGCAGGTGCTGCGCCAGTTCGAGAGCGGCAAGGCGAGCGCCGGCAAGAACCTGAATATCACGGCGAGGGGCGTGACGCAGATCAACAATGGCGCGCAGGCGGGGAGCGGGCAGCTGTACTACGAGATTCCGCACGTCGTTATAGAAAACCGGACGTTATCTTCGTTTGTCGACTTCCAGAAGACCCTATCGCAGCTCGGGTATAACTCCGGCGGCGTCTTGATTCGCCTGAGCTTCCACCGGACCGATCGGCCGCTGGCCGACGCCATGAGCGAGATTGAGCAGTACTTCAAAGAAGATGTACCGGACAGCGCAGCAGCACCAAAGCCTGATGACGGGCGTGCGGATAAGAAGCCAATAACCACATCTCAACCTGCGGCTGAACAGAGCGAGACGCAAGGCTCAACATCGGAAGCGCCAGTAGTTTCGACCCAGACCGTCCCACAACCTACCACAACTGAAGAGCCCTCCTCGACAGCGCAACAACCGGCCCCAAACCCTGACGCCATGGACGTGGACGTGGACGAAGAAGAGAAACCAACAGGTCGCCGGCCCGTCACGATCTTCTCCGCGCCCTCGGGCTCAACACCAGCCGCCGCTCTGCGCGCCGACTCGGAAGAAGATTACACCCCGGACATCAGCCACGCCAAAGCGCACCAGCGGCTCCTGAAATCGCTCGGCGCGAACAAGCGCCTGCTCTCGGACCAGGAGCTCGAGCAGAAGGCGGCGGCCGAGGAGGCGCGCGTCGCGGCCGTCAGGTCCATCAAGGTCAAGGTGCGCTTCCCGGACAACTTCTCGGCCGAGTGGGAGTTCGGCCCCGACGACTCGGGCGCCAGTCTCTACGCCGAGGTCAGGCGCATCATGGCCAACGACTCGTCCCCCTTCAAGCTGCTACTTCCCGGCGCCCGGCCGCTCCTCATCAAGGACGGCGACGGCGGCGACGCCGCCAACAAGCTCATCAAGGGGTACGGGCTCAACGGCAACACGCTCGTCAACTTCGTCTGGGACGACGCCGTGCCTGCGGACATCAGGCGGCAGCCCTTCCTTAAGGGAAGCGCGGCGAATCGCGCGCAGCAGGTCGTCGTGCCCGACGTGCCTGAGATTGAGGTCAAGGAGGAGGAGGGCCCTAGTGCTCAGGCCCCGGCACCTAAACCGAATAACGAGGGTGACAGCTCGGGGTTCAAGAAACCCAAGTGGTTGAAGGGGCTGACGAAAAAGTAGAATCTGCAATCTTGATCCAGTCGACTTGCGTCTCAAACCTCAACTGGGGTATATATCCTTTATCACGGAGAACGCCCGAAACAAATGCAGATGCTTGTACTTAAGCTAAGAGGAATGGATGATATCGCATGGTGTTTTACCGAGGGATAGACGCGGAGTTAACAGGAGGCGTTTGGGGCGCAATTGTCAAAGGATGAGAAATATGCATAGGCACGTAACTGCGGGATGTTGTTTGAATGGATTTATGACTTGTCATGAGTATTTGGTATCTTGTGTTCATGTTTCGTGATGCAGCTGACTTCTCCGAGCCAACTGCCTACCCTAAACCGATCCCGGTCCCTGGAATATACGAGTATACATGCCGAAAAGACATTGACGCCAGGCCAGGCCAGTACTTTTTTGATTCCCTAATTCATTCCGCCCTCGTTCCCGTAAATGTCTTAAAATTGACAGGTTGGGTGCTTAGTGAGCGACACGACGGCTCTCAGCGATGACACGGGTCAGCTCGTCGACCTTCTTCTTGCCACGCTGGAAAGAGCCGAGCCGCTTCTTGGCCAGCTTGCGGGCGCGCTGCGAGAGTTTGTTAGCAAAAATCTCTTGAAGGTCATATACAATTCATAAATCCCCTACCTTGTCCTTGGAGTTGCGGAGGAGTTCGATAACTCTGCGCTCATAGGGAGCGAGACCCATGACCTCACGGACTCTAATTCACCCATTCCTCAGTCAGCAAACATCCCTACAAGTATGGACCATTCAACTTTTTTTGCGCAAAAGGGAGGTCATTGATAGTAACGTACACATCGCGGACGTGGGCAGTGCGGCGGCTGAGGTGACCCTTGGTGCGGGAGACACGCTGCTTGTTGACGCGAGCCGTCGTTTTCTGATCGAGGGGGCCAAGTGTCAGTCTAAAAAATTGTCCATCTCTGCCATGACTTTGCGTGTCTTGTTTCAATCAAAAAGATGAATGAGCAAAGAGAGCAGGATCCTCCACGAGGTGAGACTTTTGTGTAGAACTGATCACCCAGACATGGTGTCCGTGTGTGTGGTGGAATCCGGCTCTCGAGGCGTATTGTCGATGGGGAAAGGAGATAATTCGTGGGGTGGGCATTTATTTTCGGAGGGAAGAATTCATCTTACATGTCCTTTCTGTTCATCACACACGCTCCAGTTAGTCTTTCTGCACTCTCATTTTCGCCATTTCAATTGGATTTGAAGGATTGAGGCTCACCTCGAGACCACGTGCGAGCGCCATTTTTGCGGTGTTTGTTGCTGTGGTCGTTAGTAACGTTGGCGGTGCGATGTGGGAGAACTGTTGTCTGGAGGTTAGAAATTCTTCAAGCAGGTGGAGGAATTTTGGTGTGCAGACAATTAATTAGCCGAATTTCCGAGCGGGGCATTTGCAAGCTGGCGCCCCGATAGAAGCTATTGAAGTGGCCCCGCTATTGTCCAATCAAATTTGGTCTTTTCCCAGACATTTGCAAGGGTTCTCGCTTTGCCCCCTGCTCCGTGCCTGCATCCCAGACCTTGCCTAATTAAGGCTAACGTGGTCTTCTGCAATCCCGGTCCAACGCAGATTACGTAACTTATAGTGGCTAGACTCACTTGCAGCTTTCTGCCGATTCCGGCTCATTTTATTTGGCAAGTGTCCGTCGACTTTTTGCCGTGGCATGGCCCTGTCATTCTGCACTCCGTCCTTCACGACGACTACGACTCACAACTGGCAAGATGAGCTCTACGGGACAGTCGGCCATGGTTTCCCGTCTTGTTTCATCCGCGAGGACAGTCATCGTGGTAAGTTGCCTCCGACCCTTTAACTTTCTCCGTAGAAGCGACCTCGGACATATCGTTGCTGACTTATACACACAGGGGAGAAGCCTGGCAACGGCTGGTGTGAGATATGGCTTCCGCCTGAGAGTCGCAGCAAAGCCCTACACGAGCCGTTCATGGCGTCAGGCGTATTCTACAACGCCGGTGCGGAGACAGAATGTGTCCCAAACGGAGATGAAGGATGGTGAGGCGCCACCGTTCGCCACACTGTTTGGCCGTGTCGAAAATCCGCAAACTTTGACCGAGAAGATCGTACAGAGATACTCGACCGGGCTTCCGCCGGGAAAGAAGGTCAAGGCCGGCGACTATGTCACCATCTCGCCAGCGCATTGTATGACTCACGACAACACCTGGCCCGTAGCGACCAAGTTCACATCTATCGGCGCCTCCAAGATACACAACAACCGGCAAATAGTCATTACCTTAGATCACGATGTGCAGAATAAGAGCGAAAGCAACATGAAGAAATACAGAAACATTGAGAACTTTGCCCGGCAGCATGACGTCGATTTCTATCCCGCTGGTCGGGGCATCGGCCACCAGATCATGATTGAGGAAGGCTATGCCTGGCCGGGAACGCTCACGGTAGCGTCGGACTCACATTCGAACATATTTGGTGGCTTGGGAGCGCTGGGCACACCGATCGTGCGGACGGATGCTGCGAGCATCTGGGCCACTGGTCAGACGTGGTGGCAGATCCCCCCTATCGCGAAGGTCACCTTTACCGGCGTACTGCCCCGGGGCGTCACCGGCAAGGACGTCATTGTCGCTCTCTGCGCTCTATTCAACCAGGATGAGGTCTTGAACCATGCTGTCGAGTTCACAGGCTCGGAGCAAACACTCAGCAGCATTCCGGTCGATGATAGGCTCACCATCTCGAACATGACTACCGAATGGGGGGCTATCGCTGGTATCTTCCCGATAGACGCTACACTGCAGGCCTGGCTACGCGCCAAGGCAACGGTATCGGCCATGTTGAACCCAGATCTTGGTGGAAAGGCGCGGATTACACACAGCAAGATAGACAAACTCTTCCGGGACCCTCTAAGACCGGATCCAGGAGCGACTTACGCCAAGTCCCTTTACCTCAACTTGTCGACGCTGTCACCTTTCGTCTCTGGTCCCAATTCAGTCAAGGTTGCCACACCAGTCAAGGACTTGGAGGCACAAAGCATCAAAATCAACAAGGCCTACCTCGTGTCATGCACCAACTCACGCGCCTCGGATATCGCTGCCGCCGCAAATGTCTTTAGGGAAGCGGCCAAGGGGGGGCCCATTCCTAAGGTTGCGCCCGGGGTCGAGTTCTATATCTCGGCCGCTTCCTCGCGGGAGCAAGAAATCGCCGAGGAGGCTGGTGACTGGCGTGTCCTCGTTGAAGCCGGCTGCATCGAGAACCCTGCTGCATGCAATGCGTGCATCGGGCTCGGCCGCGGTCTTTTACAGGCCGGAGACGTCGGTATCAGCACCTCCAACCGCAACTGGAATGGGCGGATGGGCAGCACAGAGGCCAAGGCTTACCTGGCCAGCCCTGAAGTCGTCGCTGCGAGCGCGCTAAAGGGTGAAATCGCCGGCCCCGGCTGGTACCAGAAGCCTGATGGTGTCGAGAAAGTCATCATCGGTGAGGGCACCGGCGATATCGTCAAGGATCGGGCGACAAGCGTGGGCGATGCCCTGGAGAGTATCCTGGCACAAGCCGAGAGTATGATATCATCAGCCGAGCAGAGCTTTGATAGCAGCCCCGCCCCTGCTTCGGCTGCGGAGCAGACAGGGGAAACCCTTGTTGACGTTTTCCCGGGCTTCCCCGAGAAAGTATCCGGCGAAATAGTCTTTTGCGACTCGGACAACATCAACACCGACGGCATTTACCCGGGCAAGTACACATACCAGGACGACATCACGCGCGACACTATGGCGCAGGTGGTCATGGAGAACTACGATCCTACTTTCGCATCCCTAGCGCGACCTGGCGATATACTCGTGGCGGGCTTCAATTTCGGATGCGGCAGCTCACGCGAGCAGGCGGCCACGGCGATCCTCGCCAAGGGGATCCCGCTCGTGGTGGCGGGAAGCTTTGGTAACACATTCAGCAGGAACAGCATCAACAATGCCCTCATGGGCCTGGAAGTGCCGAAACTGTTGAGCCGGTTGAGGGAGGAGTTTGGCGGCGACAAGAAAATATCTACGCGGCGGACAGGATGGACATTTGAATGGGATGTGCGGAGAAGCAAGGTCACCATCACTGAGGGTGAGGGTGGCAAGACGTGGAGCCAGAAGGTTGGGGACCTGCCTCCAAACGTGCAGGAGATCATTGCGAAGGGAGGCTTGGAGAAGTGGGTGAAGCATCAGATCTCTGCGTAGGTCATCGGGAGTTCATGTAGTCTTGTTGTTATATCCTGAAATGTATACAAGGTAAGCAGGCGGGCTTTTGCTGACAGGGGCATTATGCGGCTCAGATGGAAGCTTTGTTGTGTCCGCTTCTGCTTATGACCTCGACACTGCTATATGCAAGAGAAATGACGATCTGGGTAACCTGCAGTGGACTTACAAGACGTAAGTATGTACAGCATGTGAGAACATACCTATTGGAGTCTGTAATTTTCGAAATATTGCTTTTCGTGAGTTCCACGCCTTCTGTTGGTTGATGTACAGCAGTAATATTAGCAATGACTATACCTAGGTACATAAGGTATCTACCTGTGCCTTCCTAGAGTACACTCTCTAACAATATCCTGCTGAACAACGTTACACGGAAACATTGCAGGGCCAGACTCCCAGACCGACCTTATGTTTTTGGTATTGGTAGATGGAAGTATAAGATTCGTCGCGTCGGTGTCGCCACCGCATTTGATTGCGTTACCTATCTCATGGCGACATCTCGTCTGGTTTTTGATCTTCCTGGATGTAGCCTGTGGGAATTCCAGACGCGGATCATTATTTTGGTATGCCTATCGGAACGCCCTTATTGTCGTGCCATCCAATCTCTCGTGCCATGACGCAGCTCCGTCCGAGTTTTCCGCAGCCCATCCCCGCGACCCCCTGTGTCACATTCTCATATGCGTCGAGTCCCTCGCCGTTACCGTTGATGGCGTCGACCGTTGGCTACCAGAAGTTAAAACAAAACCTCTTGACATGCAAGTGGCAGTAGATAGAGAGGCCCTTCGGGGGACAACTGGAAGAGACAGAGCAGAAGAAGTTTTGATGAGCTGGAAGTAGGCGTTGGTAAATATTACCATTCCACTCAAAGTACCCATTTCTCTCCTCGGAATCATCTCCGGTTTACGTAAGGCACCTGCTTCGCTACTTCTCTACTACAACATAAGATAGCATAGCTGGTTCAGAATGGACGCTCAACCCCCCATACCACTCACTGCCTACTTAACCTAATCTTCCTTATTCAGATGTAGAGATTACCGAACTGAAGCAGGTGCGTTTCACTTCGCACGGCTTCCCATCTTCACTTCTCTACTACCTACCTGCTTTTACTGTCTGTAGAAGGTAAAGGGTATCACTGCAGTTGACTGTATGCACAGAGTCCACTATCCAATCGCTCGTCCCTTCCCTCCATCACTTCCATATTTCCTACCCCATGCGAGGTGCATACCAATGACGGGATGATGGGACGTATCCAAAGGCGATGGGCATCTCGGCTTTCTGTCTCTCAGCCTTTCTCTGTCTCTCTTTTTCTTCCTGGATCCCGAAGCATCGCCCACTTCACCATCCATCTCCTTCGTGTTGACAATTATGTTTTGAATCTGGCCCAGCCCTGGGCTCATTTTTTTTGGTTCTATGACCCTCTTTGGAGCTTTGGAACCAGACTCTGCATTCTCATTTTTTTTTCTTGGCCCTCTTCTTAGTAGCAGGCACGAGCCTTTCCCGTTATCATGGCTCTGGCCGTATTGGCCACGTCCACCAGCCCGCTCTGCATCCCTCGCCCACGTTCTCATAGTGACTCATTGCGTGTTGCGAAAAGTAGGGACTGGAACGATTCATGGACTGCGCTGCCCACTCCCAGGCAAAATCGGACTGACCCAGATCTGGGACTCAGCAGTGTCACCATCCCACATGACGCTGCCAGCGACATCTTCAAGGCACTGGACAGTATATCTGCCCTTCGTCTCAGCACGGAAGACGACGAGGAGCCGACGCTGTTTTCCGCCGATCTGCCCACGTTCTCTCTCAGTCAAGATGGCATTGGCGACACCCCAGTGACACTAGAAGGGTCATTCCTGCCCACGGTCCGCCCATTCCACAGGTGGATGAAGAGTCTCCACCGGCGAGCATACCGTCACAACCACAAAGCGGGCTGCCATACGGAGCCGTTTCCCCAGTGCTCGGTCGAGCATGACCAGGTTCACCGAAGAGTCCACAGGAAGTCTTCGTCAGACTCCTCCTCGCTTGGGTTCGTTACCACCGTCAGGAGCGTTACTACCAGTCTGGCAAGTGCAAGTGTGAAGACTCGTCGCCGAAGGCATGGAAACCGGTCTTCACAAAATACGAGGACGGATCCTAGCAGCCGAGGTTCGATCTCGGGCAACAGGACTTCCGAGGATAGCGTATGCTTTGACGTAATTATGCCTACAGACCCGAAAGTGACGGAACGCCTGCTACAGAGAAGACGAATCCTGGAGGAGCTGATCAAGACGGAAGAGGGCTACCTCGGTGACTTGAAGTTTCTCAAGAACGTGCGTGATAGACATGGCAGAACGCGTCTGGTGTTTTTTTAGCTACTGACGACTCGAAAAGGTTTATGTCACGATACTAGCATCTCTGCCGGCAGTGCATCACGGTCTCCGCTCCTCAATGAACGAAAACCTGACGGACATAATCCACCTTCATGAGGAGATCCTTGGCGAGCTTCATCGCGCCGTTCCGCATTCAGAATACACGCAGCCCAAGCACATCCACGTGGGCCCGGTGCCATTGCCAAGCGAAGGTCACCATCGTTGGCACAGTCTTGATTCCGTACCGGAAGGCCAGGGGGGAGCGGCATGGTTACAAGGCGTCCCTAGCGTGGTCGCTGAACCGAGTATTGCAGCCGAGGTAGCCCAAATTTTTGGGAAGAAGGTAACACCCGAAATTCCGGGAGCACGAGCACAGGGAAGTCGTGTCACCAACCGGGTAGTGCTGACGAATCCCAGATGAATCGCTTCTTGGTATACGAAGAGTACGGAGCCAGGTATGAACTGATGATGAAAGACATCGCCTCTGCCGATCGAAGCCTCCCGGGATGGGAGAGGCATCAGAGGGGCATCGAAGCACTGGCTATATCGATCAGTGTTGCGAACCGCGGCATGGGCAGATGCCACAAGTCGTTGACCGTCGGTGACCTGCTGGTAAAGGTAGGATCGTTACGGCACCGTTGTGTCACTGTAGAAAATTCCGAAACCGGCCATTCGCTAATTTAACTGATGGGTAGCCCATACAACGTCTGTGCCGTTACCCCCTTCTCTTCTCCGAGCTCCTCAAATGCACCCCGGTCTTCGATTGTCCAAACTCATATATGGAAATCGACAATGTGCTCATCCGACTCCGCGAGGTCACGATAGAGATGAACCGGGCCACCAGTGATCTCCAAATGAAGACCACGTTGGAGCGTACCTGGCTGCTTCAGGACCGCTTGGTATTTCCCAGTCAAGTAATGAGACCCTGCCTCAGTGACCTCGTGTCTGCCGCTCCTGCTGACTCTTCCAGACTAGCTCTGCCGCTTCCAAAAGCACCATCCGCTCGTTTGGACACATACGACTGTGCGGTGCCCTCTACATCGGATGGCAGACCAAAGACGGCGTGACTGGCCAGTATATGATTACTCTGCTGTACAAAGACTGCCTCTGCCTTGCAACGGCTAGCAAAGGGGACCAGATATACACCATCCAGGCTTGCATCAGTCTAGAGAGCGTCAAAGTCGAGGAGGCTGATAATGGACGGGGTAAGTGCGAGTTTAGTGTGTATGTAGTACAGCTGACTTGGCTGACCCGGCAAGTAGGTCTCCAATGCCACACGTCGCCGTTTTCTTGGAAGCTCGTCTTTGAGTGCGACCACCAACTTTACGAGATGCTCATGACGGCATGCTCGCAAAAGGAAGCAACAGAATGGCGGAACCGCCTCTCTCGAGCGAAGACGGCTGACCCTCACAACCATTCAGATCCAGCCACTTACAACTCGCTCTATCTCCAAATCAAAAGCCTTGGAACAGTGTTTAGAAAACCAGGCAAGCGACCCAAGACACGGTAATCCTCAGGGTTTGGCTGACATGAGCTTCATTAGGGTCGGTTGCTCGTCGCCTCTCTATCCATAGGGCTACGACAATTGGAACCAGGTCTCCTCTCTGTCAGGTCATCCTAAAGAACATCGGCACGGCCAAAGAAGCGCCTTCGTCGGGCCCGGGGTCGCCGATCATTCGATCGCAGTCGCTCCTCACAAACTCTCGAATACCCGTTCTTACACCTCATCGGGCCGAACGAGCACGGCTGGAAGCACTGCTTGCGGATGTCTGGAGTCGGAGAGAGCTTCCTTTCCCCGGCATGACGACGAGGTCCAGAAGCGAGCATCTCGTGCGGACTTCTGCGTCGACCATGATGCGAAAGCTCAGCGCAGCTAGTCTTACTCACCGCTTTGCGAGACGCGCTCCCAGCATCACGAACTTGGCACAAGCAGAGAGAAGAGATGGCGATGAGCTGCCGCTCCTGAGTGAGTGTGGCGATTCGTCGGTCGATTTGACCATCGAAGCCCGGGCACCATCCAGAAGCGGGACAGCGGACGATGGCTCAGCGCAACGGCTGCCCCTGATCTGCGACGATATCGAGCAAGCACACAGCAAAAGCAGTGGTTCCCAGGCAGGGGACGGAGAGCTGTCGAACGCAGGCACGGTCCGGCGGCTTGACATGACCAAGGTGGAGTCGATCTGGGGCGAGGAGAAAGTATTTGAGATACCGAGCCGCCGGGCCACTCCCCGGTTCAGCAGTCGTCAGAACACACCCTCGATGTGCTCGATGGAAGCTAAGAATCCGTCGTGCGGATCGGACAACACGGAGCCTTCGCGGGAGTTCTTGAGGAGCCCGTCGAGATCCAACAGTCGATGGGCCCGGGTGGGAGCTATCAATAGGGGCCTCATGGCTTTGTCGAACCGCAGCTTCTTCCATTAAGAAAGCGATGCACGCGTGGGGCGCAAGATGGATATGATGGACTGCCGCTGCTAGAGAATGGCATTACTTAGCAAGCCCTCCCTTCTACGGCTGAGCATGTGCTCCAACACGATCATTATTACGGCTTTAATTTGCATCAACTACGTTATCAAAAGCAAGGAGGGCTGGGGTACCGGAGGTATAAAGCGGAAGGTTGGACAGCCAAGGGAATATGAGATATGAGAGGGTACACAACACTCATTCACACAAGTCCATAACGCAAGCAGACAAAACAGACACAGATGTAGTATGATTTATGTCACGTTTGACCTTGGAGTCGAAAGCTGCACTTGTGAAGCTCCTTGAGTCTCGCTGTCATTCTGGATATGCTTTTTTGGGACGTGCAGTAAGTAGTTGTTCCCTTTGCACACTGATCCCCTATGACGTATGTCCTCATCTAAATCGTAAATTAGACTGCAGGATATGGAATGGTGAGAGAAGACAGAAGAAGGCTACAAACATCAGGCAACTTTAGTCAGTAACCCAATGTACATCTCCCCTTCGGTCGAGACTTGGAAGCCAGCCAGCCTTCCGTCCGTTAAGAATGGACAATTTTGGGATGAATGAGGTACTGTAGGGATGCTGATGCAAGGCACAAAACGAATATCTGTAGTCTGATCGCGGGGTAGTAGCTGCCAGCTGATACTAATTGAAACGCGGTAAGGGGTACCCACATAATTAGTTTCAAACCCCACTCACCGGGTATTGAAAAGTACCTTCTTTCGAACTTGAAGCAGATCCTAGCTTCAGGGGAAGCTACTGGTACAGCAGCTATACATCTGTTATGTTCATTTACTTACTTCCAGCCCGCTATGACGTATGTGCCTGCTGATGATGATGGAATGCAAACAATGTTCAGGGAAGCTGCCACCATTCGTCTTTTCGTATTTGAAGTGAAGCACGTGCAGGCAGCTTAAAGCAAACTTCTTCCCATTCAATTCATCATACTCAAAAACTCAATACCCTACGCAACCTAACACCAACTCCAATATCTGACGACGTCGATTCAACCAACAACCACTCACGCGATCTCTTCTACTAAACGCAACTACATCCACACATCCATCCCACAACAACGCAGCGAAAGAGTAACTCGACTGGACTGCCGTGCGCACCTCCGATCACAGACAACATAACAACCCCGAAATAAATAATTAAGCCTTAACGAAAGCAAAAATGACGAAAGGCGAGGCTACCCAGACCAAGGTCCACTACAAGGGCGCGGACGACGACTTCATCGTGTTCGTGGACGACCACGAGACGTACAAGAAGTGGCTGAGCGACAAGTCGATCCCGATGGTGGAGTTTGTGTCGGCCTTTAAGGTCTTTGTGACGAATAAGTGCGTCTCTTTTTCTTTTCTCTTCTTTTCCTTTCGTACCTTTCCGTCTTTCGTTTTTCTCCCATCTTCAGGCGGGGCAATATGGGCTGACTGAGTGCAAAACAAAGGCAAGGAAACCAGGGCCAGCTCTCGGACGCGGCAAAGCTGACGCTGGCGGCCGAGTTCGGCACCGAGAACGTGGATGATGTGATTAAGCAGATCCTGGAGAAGGGTAATGTACAGGAGAGTCAGGTATGTACTACTCTACCGTCTTTGTCCAAGTCCATACGTTGTGGGGTTGCTTCAGAAGCTGACGCTCATTCTTTTTCCCTTTTTAGTTCCCCGCTCGTCAAGGAGTGAAGAATATCCAGATGGGTAGCATCATCAACGGACAGCCCAAGACCAAGGCTTAAGTCAAAGTCGGCGATGTTTGGGGGATGAAGGGTTTACGCCACGGCCTCACCTGCTTGGGCTGTGGGAGGTAGTGAAGTAGGTGGGCATTACATACAAGAGTGAGAGGGTGAGAGATGATGCATGTCTTCAGGCGCCGGGGACATGGCATACATGCATGGAAGCGGAGGAAGTCTCGTGTGTGTAATTTCCGATGCAATTGGCAAGGGGACAGGTTCTCCCCTGCGAATGACGATGTCCCGTAATAGGTAGCTAACCTAACGGGACTACGGTGCCAGAAACACAAAGACTTCTGGTACATGATACCGGCGCTGAGCTTCCTAATGGCTATGAGATATGAACTACAACGTCAATCTTGTTTCCTGGTGATATTGTTATTCTGATATGTGTGTATATGTTCTACAGTAGTGCTTTGGTCCGGATTATGATTGTGAAAGAAAGGCGTCGTATGTTTTTTGAGTGTTGTATCACCTGTGTGTCCCATGGTCCTCGTACGTGCCGGCACTCTGCAAGGATGGTAGGGAGGAGTTGGATTAAGAATGGGTACGATTCCATTCGATATGTTCACAGGACTGGATCTACTTAACAAGTGAGGCTGATAGAAAAATAAAACAAACGCTATGCTATATTTTTGTATCAGAACAGATACACAAATGCTGACCGTGCCTCCCAAGTATGTATGCATCAATCCATTCATCCATCCATCCATCCATCCATCCATTCCATTCCATTCCATTCCATTCCATTCCATTCCAACCATTATAAGCGTACACAAAGTTTCCCATTCATTACCCTTGACCCTTAACCTTTGATCTTGACTTTACTACCTACCTACATACACAAGACCTAATGGCTTGAGGTAAGTAAGTAGGTAGGAAGGGAGGAAAAGGAGACGAAAAGGTCCGGGAATGGGTAATGTGGTATATACATAAAAGGGGGGGTAGGTACATATGTATATGTTCAATAAAATTCGTGATAAGGTAGGTAGGTTAGGTGTGTGGGACAACAACGTTTTTGCGATTGGATTTGGATTTGGCATTATGGGACAATAATGTAATTCAAATGACAATAAAGTGTCGTCGGTATGTATCCCACGTGGCCCTTCCTTTCCTTTCCTTGCGGGGGGGGGGGAGGAAGAACAAGGAGAGAGGAATCGGGACGGTGTCATCCCTTTTTCTCTTACTTATGCTTGCGCTCTAGGCCGACCTCTTTGAGGAAGTGTCCATGGCTTTTCGCAGATGATCTGTGATTGATTTAAAGAGAAGTGTCAGTCTTCGGGTCTTAAAAAAAAGAGGTTTTAACAACAGCACAGAAAGAGAAGGGGGAAAAAAATAAAACATACCTCGCCTTCGCTATAAGCCCAGAAATAGACGGCGCTCCCCGTCAGGTAGTAGATGGCCGGGTTGGTGCCCTGGTAGAGCAGGACGGCGGCGAGCGCGACGAGGGGCAGGAGGGCGAGCCGGGCCTCGAGACTGCGGTGGAAGGTCGAGCCCGCGAGGAAGCCAAGCGGCCACTCGAGCGCCAGCATGCCGAGGCCCATGAGCAGGTTGATGATCTGCAGCACCGGCACCGGCTTCACGGCCGGGTCGAGCGTCTTGGTCAAGAAGTCCCAGAAGATCTTGGGCCAGAAGAAGCCCTCGAGGGCGGCGGCTATTTGGTCTAGGGGAAGAGAAAGAGCGAATTGTTAGTACATCGGAAAGATTTCCCTCTTATATTAGAGAAGACGTTGAATAAAAAAAGGACGTACAAACTGATGCGGTCAAGACGATGAGTCTAGCCCAGTGGTTCTTGATGAGTTTGCCCATTTCTTATGGATCGATTTGGTCGGGTCGGGTCGGATGAATTCGCTGGCGAGTTTGTTGAACCCCAATAGTACGGTTTTTTTGTTGTTCGACCCCTGAAGGTACCACTCTCTTTCTATACTGTTTCTTTCTCTTTCGTTTTTATTTCCTTGTATTTCCCTTTTCTCTTCCCAGAGTAAACCCAATCGCTTGTTGCAAGAAAAGTCCGTCCCAGGTGTAAACTCGATTCGAATCCAAGATGATGATGATGATAATGAACAGTCGACCAGTCGGCGTCCGCAAGAATTAAGTTATGCAGTTTGAGATATTAATTTTAATGATAAAATGCAAGCAAGGTAGCCGGACCCGCGGTCTAATGGTTTCGAAAGAAGAGAAGGTGAGGCACGGTCTTGCCGAAGGCGAAATGAAGGTAACCACCGTGAAAGGCGAGTTGAATGTAGCACTTGGTCTGGTCCGAGGAAAGAGAAGGAAAGAAGAGGCCACCGGGGCTTGGCGAAGATATATCCAAACAGCCCTGGATGGGAGGGGAAGCAGCAGGGCTCCCTCCCGTTCAGGGACGGTTCTCCTGTGTCTGGATGAATATCGTCAACTGGGGGGAGGCGTATCCTGACACTCGGGGCCCTGTTGGCGAACGACGGTTTCGTTCCGGTCAGAGATCCACGTCCTTGATATCTGATCTATTATGACAGCTGGCATCCGCTCGACATTGGGAGGGTACCGGTGAAGAAGATAAGGGTTGACGCTGTATGTCTGAACCGGCCCCTCTCTCTCACACACACTCTCTCTATCGTAACAAGGAGCAGCAACGGTCCCTTCCTCCTTTCCACCTGAAGCCCTGACACTGAGTTGAGGTGAGGTGAGGTGAGGGTGGCTGTGTCCTGAAGCCAGTCGGAAACACGAGATGCTTCTTTTCCTACTCAACAGGTGTTTCAACAGACCGACAACGTACTGTATGCGGCCAGGCCAGCACGTAAGAGGGCGATGTTCCTTGTGATGGGGGGTGTATTGCTCGTTTGGTGTAGGTCGAGGGTCAGAGAAGGTAGATCACACACGATGATGAGACTTGACAGGAGGTTCCGGAAGTTTTATGAAAGATGATGGGTCAAACAGAGGTTAGAGGAGGAGGAGGGGGGGTGTGAAGGAAATCTCGTCTCAACATGGTCCAAGACGGATGGACCGGTCTATCTAACCTACATACAGCAAGCAGTACATTGCATAACATGACTGCGGGGGATGTCCAACCAGGTCCTGGGCATAGTCCAGTCCAGATTGTCCAGGTCCAGGTCCCCAAAGCGGTTCGTTGTTGTCCTCATGATGTGCATGCATGCGGGACGGGATGTATATCCAGATTGAGCCTAGTCGTTCTGTTTCCCAACTGTCGCCAAGAGTGCCATAGTAAACAGCCACTGGTCAGCAGTCAGGTACGCAGCTAAGAAGGCTAATAAGGTTGCAAGCGCCAAGTTTTCGAGCTTTACAGTGTTCACTGCTCGCTGCTCACTCACATGGGCGCATGGGCTCATGGGCTTGTGCTCTCTAACAATGGTCCGGTCTCGAGATTTGCGCCTTTCGCCGAGCGACAACAGACAGACTTTGTTAGCGACGACAGAGCAAAGACCCGTGATTGGGCTTGGCCGGGCGGTTAGAGACTGTGTCGAGACCAATGAGAAACGCCCAGCTGCAAGAGAAATGGTGATGGGAAACAGGGGTCCTTGCCTCCATCATGCATGATACAACAGGGGTCTCACTTGTACCTTCCGGCACAATGCGTTCTCATAGGCAGGGCCAGGCATCAGGTTGTTCGCTACTCTTTACCGATGCGGTAAGCTTCACGTCTGTATACAAGTTACAACGCCACTGGCAACCAATCGGCGAGCTGTTCTGTTATGTGGATTACCTAATTCCATAAGAGACAATAATCCTGTTTATGAAGGGGAGAAAAAGAGGTTTTTTGATTGCTTGCATGGCAGATATTAATCGATGCGATTTGCTTTGGCAGGGACAATAGACTGTGTGAGCTAATAGTTGCCGCGGTCACACAATCATGCAATTAAGGTACCTTGTACTGTTCGGGGTCGTAGTTGCCCTCAATACTACTCTACGGCAGTACTGTAAGATTTCCTCTCCAACAAGCAACGATAACTTCATTTAAAAATCATTTGAAAAACACACCCAGTCATTTCCAGTCTTCCGTAATGATTCATTTCTCTTACGCGTTTCTTCTCATATTTCGTTCTGCGTCGTCGCTGTTGCAAAAGCCCAATCTTCCGACTGATCCCAAACACGGCAGCACGGGTTTGCGTTTCGGTCGGTTTCGTAATCGCAAAGGCTTGGCGTTCGCTGAGACGTTTTGTCCGTGCCCACCACCTGTACAGCTGTACAAAGTACCTTTTTCCTCAATTGCTGCAGATTGCGGGAAGGGGGGGGGGGGGGGGGGGGGAAGGTACCCCCCCAAAAAGAAAAAAAAAACCCCCCACCAACCCAAAAAAAAAGGGGGGTGGGGGTTACAACGTAAGGGAAGGGGGGGAGTTTGGTTCTACCCCC